>JBAJNP010000661.1:0-34884 GCA_036877545.1 Yasuhikotakia modesta | reverse complement strand
TAGGGAGAATTCATGCATTATATAGGTTTTCTATATAATTTTCTATATAAATTGCTATATAATTTCTTATAATTCTATTTCTATATAATGTGGGTGAATTTTGAAAAGTAAAAATAAAAGGCATTATATACATATATATGTACATGTGAGAGAATGTTTGGATATTTAGAGAATGTAGGCCATCAAGAGAAGATGGCAATGAAAGATCTTTATTTTCTCATTTCCAGATCCCTTTAAGGGACCCAACTATCATATTGCCCCTCGATGGGTGTACAATATTGCAACAGTGTGAATGTTCTTTGTAGTCGTTGCCTCAGTCTTCACCAATGGCCAAATTCAAGAAGCTACATCACCCTCTGAACTGGTTCTTGGTAGATCTTGCTGTGGCTGATCTTGGAGAAACTCTTCTGGCCAGCACCATCAGTGTCATCAACCATGTGTGTTTTTGAGGGCTACACTGTCTCTGTTTGTGGTAAGTTACTTGAGGACATCTTAACTGACAAAGCATAAGCAATTGTCTTAATGGGTTTTAATGATATCTAATAACAACCATCAGGTATTGCTGGTCTGTGGTCTTTCACTGTAATATTATGTGAGAGGTGGGTAGTCATCTGCAAACCAGTTTGCAGAAGCTAAATGGACTAAATTTTTCATACAATAAATATGATCACACAGGAAACATCTCCAACAACTTCCAATCAATTATTTTCTCACAGGTACTGGCCCCATGGTCTTAAGACCTCCTGCGGTCCTGACGTCTTCAGTGGAAACAAGGACCCTGGCATCTTCATGAACCGACAGGTGAGTCTGTACTGTTTTATGGACCTTATAAACATCTTATAGAAATAAACATCTTCACTAATTATTAAAAAATGGCAAAAAATAATTTCTCCATTTATACTTTCCATGCAGTTCTGGGTTTGCATCATGCAGCTCTTTGGGAAGAAGGTTGATGATGGTTCTGAGGTGTCCACATCCAAAACAGAGGTTTCTTCTGTGGCTCCTACATAAGTTACAGACCAAATCTCAAAGTACAGATCCTGAGCCAGATCACACTGGAGAGAAAGATAAAAATGGGAGTTTTTATATTCCTTGTTTACCCTTAATATCTGACAGCTATGTTTCCAGATACTCCCTCCAGAGATGTGGAAACCATTGTTGCATGGCAGTGTGTGCAAAAACAGTTTTCTGAACAGCCCTGTGGCTTGAGATCAACAGAAACCACTTGAAGAAATGTTACAACTTTGCTAGTATTCATTTTTCACACAAGCGTTTGTTCATGAAAAACTAGCCACAGGCCGTGCATGTCTATACAAAGCCCTGCTTTGGGGGTTATGAAACACTCAACATTGAAAACTTATCGCTTCATTATAATGTACATATATTTTGGAGGGATGTTCAATGGCAATGTATAGTTTCTTTATCGTTGCTTGCCCATGTACAGCATGTATTATGGTCCTATTTTTCTTTGATGAAAATAAAAAAGCAGTAAGAAAAAATAATGTATTTATCTGTCTTTTGATCACACGTGCACAATAGAAAGTTGTACAATAGCAGGGCAAAAATTGGATAAAGTCATTTACTTTTCCCATAACACCAAGTTTCACTTAACAGGAAGACCAAATGAAGATTGTGTCATTAAAACCCTGAGATCCCCAAACAAAATCCACTTAATACATCTCAATAAGTTTTATTACGCTTGAAAGGATTCAAAGCTTGAGAGTTACCTGTAAGTCTGCAAATAAGACGAGCAAGTCAAATGCAATTTCTTAATTTAAGCCTGAGGAGGCCTAAGCAAATTCCTCTAAAACATGACAGCAAAAGAACTTCTTATCTAAGGAAGATTAACCTCAAACGGAGGTCTTTTGACTGAACGTATCCCCGTACACATGCACACGAATGTGATCATGCACTTTCATCCTCTTCAGGTTTTTGTGAATGTCTTTGCATGCTGAGTTATTGGGGGCAGTCTGTTTTGCATATCTCCCAGTTAGCTTAATTAGTTTCACGTCAGTTAGTTTCAGTGCTAATCTTTACTACGATGAACTGGTATAAAATGCCCCCAACCACGACTGTTAGTTTGTTGGTTGCGATCTCAAGCACAAACAAAAGAAAGTCCAACCACCATCTCAGTGAGAGCGGGAACCTGTGACAGGTACAAATAAGGAGTTCGGTCTAATTTTAAGAGGCTGAGAATTTAATGACAATAGACCATGACAGTTGTTTGAAATAATTGTCTTCAATTTAAGGGTTACAAAATGGCAGAGGAATGGGGGAATGCAGTATTCGCTGCCAGAAGGCGAATTGATGACACAACAAGGGATTCTGTCTTTGTCTACACCAACAGCAATAACACAAGGGGTAAGAGAAAACAGAGATCTGCCAACTAGACCTTTAATAACTTAATGTATAATAAACTTTTTAATTTGTGCAATAATGTTTTATGTTCACAGGTCCTTTTGAGGGACCCAACTATCACATTGCCCCTCGATGGGTGTACAATCTTGCAACATTGTGGATGATGTTTGTAGTTGTTGCATCAGTCTTCACCAATGGCCTTGTGCTGGTGGCCACAGCCAAATTCAAGAAGCTACGTCACCCTCTGAACTGGATCTTGGTGAATCTCGCTGTGGCTGATCTTGGAGAAACTCTTCTGGCCAGCACCATCAGTGTCATCAACCAGATCTTTGGCTACTTCATCCTCGGTCACCCTATGTGTATTTTTGAGGGCTACACTGTCTCTGTTTGTGGTAAGTTACTTTAAGCTTAAAGACATCTTAACTAACAAAGCAAAGGCAAATTAAATTATTCAATAAATTTAATATTCAAACAATGATTAATTAAAGTTTAACATATGCATCTTTTATGTTTACCATTAGAAATGCTTTAGTGGTCTTAATGGTTTTTAATGATATCTAATAACAACCATCAGGTATTGCTGGTCTGTGGTCTTTGACTGTAATCTCATGGGAGAGGTGGGTAGTCGTCTGCAAACCATTTGGCAACGTCAAGTTTGATGCTAAATGGGCATCAGCTGGAATTATTTTCTCTTGGGTTTGGGCTGCTGCCTGGTGTGCACCACCCATCTTCGGCTGGAGCAGGTAAAGTAGCTTTTTAAGTCTTTTTTTACCATAAAGGTATTTTAAGTTGAAAACATTGAAATTCTGTTGATACAAAACCAACACAGAGTTTTCCATACAAGTATCTTTTAATTTTCTCACAGGTACTGGCCCCATGGTCTTAAGACCTCCTGTGGTCCTGATGTCTTCAGTGGAAATGAGGACCCTGGTGTGACGTCCTTCATGGTTTGCCTGATGCTTACCTGCTGTATTCTCCCTCTGGCCATTATCATTCTCTGCTACATTGCTGTGTGGATGGCCATTCGTAGTGTAAGTTCTCATATGGTTGTTGCAGGAACATAAGGATCCTCTAGCTCTTAAAAGGACATTAAGCAACGACATCACGTTTTTCTCCAACAGGTCGCTCAGCAGCAGAAAGATTCTGAGTCCACACAGAAGGCCGAGAGGGAAGTGTCCAGAATGGTGGTTGTGATGATCTTAGCCTACTGTGTTTGCTGGGGACCTTACACGTTCTTTGTCTGCTTTGGAACAGCAAACCCAGGCTATGCCTTCCACCCGCTGGCAGCAGCCATGCCTGCCTACTTTGCCAAGAGCGCCACCATCTACAACCCCATCATCTACGTCTTCATGAACCGACAGGTGAGACCGCTTTCCATGAAACAATCAGATGTTTGCTCTGCATGGTTTTTTTTGTTATGTTCGAGACTTCACACACAGAAACTGTTTCTGCCTCTTCTGCAGTTCCGGGTTTGCATCATGCAGCTCTTTGGGAAGAAGGTTGATGATGGTTCTGAGGTGTCCACATCCAAAACAGAGGTCTCTTCTGTGGCCCCTGCATAAACCTCTTCTGGGCATTTGTAACTCTAATCCCAAAAGGAACAGAGAAAGTATTTCAGAGAACTGGACTTTAAAATTGCACCCGTGTCAACTGTATATACAATATTTAACTAAAATGCTTTAAAACAACTGTTTTTTTCTGAACTCACACATTAAAGGAATTTATTTTTTTCAGTCAGTAAGTACTAAAGGTTTTTTATAAAATATATCACAAATAATGCTGTCAACTTTCAAAAACAGGTCCAATGAACAATGTAAAGAAAGTAGTATTTAAGTCACAGTGTGATTTTAGATAAATTGGCAAATGAAAAACAAATAAAAAAATGTTTTTATGTTATATTGTTTTATGAAAATAAACAGGCAGCAAAACGATATGTTTGTCTTCTCTTTTGTAATTCAAAATGAAAGCAGGTAAAATCTTAAACTGTGGGCAAAGATCAATTCAGCTGTCTAGGTTTATTCTATTGCCCATAGCGTTTATGTTTAAATTGATTATTGCATTTATTTTAACAGCCCACATCAATGCCTTGCAATACTTTACTATGCATTTTTGAACTGCTGTACCTAAATATTTACTGCACATATGCTTTAAAATGCAATAGATAAAATGCTTGTAAGTGCATGTAAGCCCACATTAGGTGAATAGCGGATTTGACTTAGGCTGGCCAGTGAACTCGTGACTTTTGCTAGGAAGCTTATATGAACTCATCGGGTTAAAACACCGTCTTATGTGACGAGATTCAGTCGGATTCTGTGCTGTCAATGTGCATGAAAATGTGTGTGTAGGCATGCATTGTGTTTAGCAGAATAGTACCCAGTTATTACTTTTAGGTTGTAAAACATCCAGTTTCTATACGTTGCATTAACGTTACTGATTGGTTATACGACCCTTATTCAAACATTTTTATTTCTATAACTTAATAAAACCTTCGAGTAACCATTGCGTAACATTTTTAGTATAAATATATTACATTAAAATACGTCCCATGTTGCTGCACGAACTTTTTGGTAACTTTGAGAAAACTTTTATGCAACGTTTTGAGAACGTTTCTTGTTAGCGAAGGCGACTGTAATGTTGAATCATTGCCTATACAGGGAGTTTACAAAATACACAATGGATTTATAACATGGAATAATATTTATAATATACGTTTAATAAAAGTCCTCAGTATGTACGAAAAGGTTTGTTCACTGTTAATTCACTATAATCATTATTAAAGAAATATGAACGTGTGGTTTTTTGTTATTTTTGTTTTGTTTTTTGTTGCGTTGTGTTATAAGTTTGTGCTTTTATTTTGAAAGCGTCACGTTCGTTGCGGGCTTCACGTTACGAGTTGAACCTTCACACGTGCAGTTATGTCCAAAGCAAGTGAGTTTATAGACTATTACAGACTATTATAGGGGTTTGCTAACAAAGTGTCATTGCTTATTAAATTATTTTAATCTTGTTACAGAGCAAAAGCGAGCGAAACGTCTGGCTTTCTGCGGTAAAAAGGTACATAATGTAGCTTGCAAGCTAATTTTGTGTCGTATCAGTGTTGCACGAAGGGTCTGGCTGTTTAAACGTGGTTTTTAATAATCGCTGTATGTTGCGTTGAAAGGTATATTGATGTTGTGTGTCTGTCATTTATGTTTTGTGTCTGTGTGTCTGTCTTTTCTCTGAAGGCCAAAGATGGGCAACAGTGTCAGACAGGAAAGAAGGATCCTGGTTTGCCCAATGTGCGCAACTTTAAGGAACACAGTCAGAGACAAGCTGAGCTCCGAAAACAAAGAGTGAGAGAGATTGATGGGTGTAATTATTAGTACATGCTTCATATAGTGTATTATTCAATAGACATCAGCTGATGTGTAGGACACTAAATACGAAAATACAGTAATGGATTGAATTGCATATCAGCTGTAAATGCTGATTTGTGTCAAACTCAGCTGTGAATGTTTTCTAGTTGGAGGAGCAACAGGAGAGGCAGAGATTGTCAAGAGAGAAAGAGATGATGAAGAGAAGAAGTCTGGACACTTTTCAGAAAGACATTCAGCTACGGCAGAGAGAGTTTGAACAGAGGGTTGGTGTTCGTATCATTTACTGATGATGAGAATTACTATAGCATTTTTATTCTGTACTTAATTTAGGTGTCTTAAACATTTATCGGCACGGAGGTGAAATGTGACGTTGAGTTATTATTAAGGAATATTTAGAATTCAGAAATAGCAAACCGCATATTTATTTATGCTTAAATTTAAGCTTAAGTCTGTTTCAATTGTGCAGGAGCTTCAAATGCAAAATCTGGAGAAACATGTAAATTTTGAAACTGAAAACTCGAGAAAAGCGTACTGCAGAGAATTTAAAAAGGTACAGTTTCCTGCATTTACTTTTCCTCAGTCATAATTTTGAACATGGACATCTAGTGGTCAGTTTCTAATGGCAATTAACTGCCTTTGTTTCATGTAACCCGGCAGGTTATAGAGGCAGCAGATGTTATTTTGGAAGTTCTGGATGCCAGAGATCCTTTAGGCTGCCGCTGTCCTCAGGTTGAACAGGCAGTGGTCCAAAGTGGAACCAATAAGAAAATCGTACTTGTTCTAAATAAAATCGGTAAGAGAATTTATTTCTTGCATGTGCCACCATTGTTCTCTCTGAGATTGCAAAAGCATAATATTGCAGAAATATTATAAATAGAATTGTTTTCCACCAATCTTTTGTCTGCCTGAAGATTTGATATTCAAGGACATTGTAGAAAAATGGATCAAGTATCTTCGTAATGAGTTTCCGACTGTGGCTTTTAAATCTTCCACTCAGCAGCAGAACAAGAATTTGGTGAGAGCTTCAGCACAGAGACTATTGATGTCAAAACAAATTTAGTGCATTTATTTTTATTACAGTTATATGAAATATATTTTATCCGACAGAAACGCAGCCATGTGCCCGTGACTCAGGCTAGTCAAGACCTGCTGGGAAGCAGTGCGTGTGTGGGGGCAGATTGTTTAATGAAACTGCTGGGAAACTACTGCCGTAACATAGATATAAAAACTGCCATAACTGTGGGAGTGGTTGGTGAGTTTCTTGCCACAATTTTGAAGTTGATATATGGATGATACCTGTTTGTTTTGTAAATGACATTGCATTGTATATGCAACTAATGCATATACAAATTTGGATTTACAATAAACATCTTTGAACTCTATAAACTTTCCAGGTTTTCCAAATGTGGGAAAGAGCAGTTTAATTAACAGTTTGAAGCGTGCTCGTGCTTGTAACGTCGGCGCTACACCTGGAGTTACCAAGTATGTGAATGTTTTTTTTCCTTTTGTATTTTCTTTGTCAATTTGCTATAAATCATCCACATAGTCTCTTACCGTTCCCACAAATCAAGGTGTTTTTCAGGTGTTTGCAGGAAGTCCATTTAGACAAACACATTAAACTGTTAGATTGCCCTGGTATTGTCATGGCAACTTCAACAAGTGATGCTGCCATGATCCTTCGGAACTGCGTGAAGATTGAACAGCTGGTCGATCCGATTCCACCTGTTGAGGCCATCTTGAGGCGCTGCAGCACAAAACAGGTAGCAATGAATGTTTCAGAACTTTAACATAATTTAATGATTCAGTTATGTTCTATAAGCACAGTTCATTGTGTTAAATGATTGTGCCATCAGTTGTATTTGTCTTTTATGTAGATTATGGAGCACTATGGAATTCCAGACTTCCAGACAGCACATGAGTTCCTGGCTGTACTCGCCCGACGTCAAGGAAAACTTAGGAAAGGGGGGCTGCCGGACACAGACAAAGCTGCTAAAAGTGTTCTTATGGACTGGACAGGGTTAGACTGTATTAGTGACCTTAAGTTAACATTATATTTTACATTTATGCGGTTGGCAGATGTGTTTATCCAAAACGACTTACTTAGCTATACATTTGATCTACTGTTTGACTGCTGTTGTTTCCTGTTTTGCCAAGTAAATGTTATTTAGTCCCTTTGTCTGTTAAAGGGGTCGCATCAGCTACTTCACACACCCACCAGAAACACACACGCTGCCCACACACGTCAGTGCTGAGATTGTAGCTGAGATGGGAAAAGCATTTGACTGGGATGAACTGGAAAAGGGCAACCTGGAAGCTTTGGCTGGTAACCTTATCTGCTACCATCAGTGAATAATGTGGTTGTTTATTGCACTATATAAATAATTTCTCCTTGTCTTACATTGTAGAGTGTAGCACATCTGATGTAGAGATGGGCTTCTGCATGGCAACATCTGGAATGACACAAGGAGGTCAAGGAGAAGACCTACGAATGGAAGAACCTTCAGAAGATCTTGACCTCCAGGAGACAGCAGAGTCGATGGACGCGGATGAAGACCCAGAGGTACATCCATAATGTAGATCCATTTCTTAATGCAAGAATGAGATTATAGCAGTCAAACCAACTGTACAGTGTCATTAGTGGCGATGCTTCTAAACTCAAATCCAATTGTTGATTTTCCAAGTTTGGACCAATGACAGTTGAGCTCAAAGTCCCCAAGAATAAAAGCAGTGGTGCTGATGAACCCAAAGGCCCAAAGCCAGTGGACTTGAAAGATATTCTGGACATTGATCCGCTCATGCAGGGCCAAGCACTTCTGGCAGCCAGTAAAAAGAGAAAGAAGCAGCAAAAAAGAGCTGGTAAGAACCTCCAAGAGTTCTCATCAAAATTGGTGACGTTTATTATAGCCTGATTTGTGCATTAGAACATCACTGTTTTTCGTTCCCTCCACAGACAAGCTCGGCACCAAACTTTCAGATTCTCTTACATCAGCTTTGAATTTCTCCTTCTTAGACAGTTGATATGATGGTAATTCCACCAAGATGTTGATTGTATATTTAAATGCAAAAATATGCAAATAAAACATTTTCTCTGACTGATATAAAAGACGCCACAGGGTCACAAATTTGTTAAAAATCACTTGCAGTTTTTTACTGCACAACAGTCCACCAGCTTCCTCAAAGTACCTCAGAAACTGAAACCAGTTGCATCTTGGCGAAAAAAAGTGTGGTTCCAAAGGGCACATAGTAGTAATCCGTGTGAAAATACAAACATTAGTTAATGGACAATAAACTAACTGGAACACTTGCATCTGTATTGGCTAATAAAAATAAAACGCTCATTGTTAGTTTGTTACCTGACATGTTAACTTATGTTTACCAGTGGAATACATTCCTTCACTAAAGCAAGAATAGTTTGTGAAATTACTTGTTTCTGATAGTAGGAAAAGGTTTAGTTGCTTTTTGCATTCAGTATGTAAAGTATTTGAATTGTTTATTGTGTAAATGAATGAATTGCGTATAATAATAATAATAATATGCATTATTTAATGTATTATTTAAATGTTATGGGAACACAGAAAGCAGTAATAGTACATGCAGAGTAAGTGTACCTAAACTTTTGACCGGAAATAAATAAGTTACATTTGTTTACAAGTTAAAATCATAAGTTAGGCAGAGATGTAATGATGGTGAGGTAAGATGAGGAGACGGGCTGCAGTGTCACATCTTTCAAAACAAGGAAATCCTCATGCGGGTAATGGCGTTGTCTCCGGCACCCTCGCTTTAACACCAACCGGGGAACTTCACCAACCCTGTTTTTGCCCTCAGTGGAGGTAACACGTGTATATAAGATGATACAGTTGTGCTAATAGCAGGAATTTGCCATTAATGAAGTTAAATTCAGGCGGCGTGACAGTGACGCTGGTTGACATGACAGCTAGCTGGTTAGCCTGTGGCGCTAACAGCTGGATGCTGTCAAAAATAAATGCGGTGTGTATGTTAAGTGCAGGGATTGTCGTAAGGGATTGGAGATGTTTATGTGCGAGTAAATGCTGTAAATAAATAATACAAACGTTTGTAAGGTTTAAGGAAACGACTTCACGTTGTTCGGCTAATTCACACATGTAGCGATCTGTTACATAACTCGACCGCTATAGTGGCAAAACGAGTCAAAACTTTCTGCTTAATACTTTTTTATTGAACTTTCCATACATTTCTATTTAAAGCTGTTGGGTTTGATTTAAAGTAGTGTTTGTGTCTTGGGTTTCGTGGGTTTAGAAGAAGGCATGTGTTTTACATAAACACTACAGATAAACACTGTGTTGTTGGTTAGCTGTCATCTGGCAAATTCATGCTTCCCACGATTATATTACAATCATGTGTCATTTTACTCATTCTGGTCATAATAAACGTGAAAGTAATTTGGCAAACTTATGTATTATGTACATTTTAATACGTCTCTGTTTTTGATAAGTCTTATGTCGTTTCATTTCAACATGCAATTTGCATTTAGCAGTTTTTGTACTTTTTCCAAAGTATTTTCTAGATCTTTCCCTTTTTATCTGTAGGTAGAATTGACTACAGTTATGCAATCTTAGGATTCACATGTGGTCGTACAGAACGTTATCTTTCATAATAAAGGTTGTGAGTTATATCTGTTTGCTCAGCTTTGGTAGAGACAGAGTATTAGATTTCTCTCTGAATGCAACTATTTAAGCATCATGACTCCGCTCAGATATATTTCCCATTTCCTTAACCCCTAATTATCCAAATGAGAACTAATTCATCTCCATTAATTCCCTTCTTGTAATAGCTTCAGCCTCTACGCAGAGTAGCAGTGTTGCTAACTTTCTTGTCCATGCTTTGCTTGTTGCAGTTTCTTAATTCTCATTCGTCACCCGTGGAACCTGCGCAGCCATGTCATCCCGAGTGTTGCTACGGCAACAGCTGATGCGGGAGCAGGCGCAGGAGCAGGAGAGGAGGGAGGCGCAGCAGCAGGTGTCCGTCGCTCAGCTCCGCCCCACAGACTCAACTCCAGCCATCTCAGTCACTCTTCCACCCACAACTCCCCGCCCTCCTCCAGCCCAAGTACCAGTGGAAGTTCTGAAGGTGGGCTGGGCTTTCTGAAATTATGAAAGCTTATTTATATTCTTATGTATGTTATAGAAGAGTCCTAAACTGCTTGACGTCATGCCTGTTAGCTAAGTTGGTAGAGTATTGCGTTAGCAATGCAAATATTATCTGTTTGGTTCCCAGGATACACAGGTACTAATAAAATAATTTTAGATGAAATGTACTTAGAATGCCCTGGATAAAAGTCCCTCTGGATAAAATGTTTACCAAATATGTAGCTTTTTTCTTAGTATTGGAAAACTTTTTCCTTATTGCCAATACCACACCAATGAAATGTGTATGTAGATCCACAAATATCACTTTTAAATGCCAGCACTGATCCAGTGTGTTTTTCTCGTTGCTATAGGTGCAAACCCACCTTGAAAATCCAACGAAATACCACATCCAGCAGGCTCAGAGGCAACAAGTTAAGCAGTACTTGTCTACCACTCTAGGCAATAAAGTTGCCACACAGACTCTTGGTGTTTCTCCTGTACCTCAGGCAAGCTCCGCCCCTGAGATGGGCCCCTCCGCAAACAGTGTCCCCAACAGTCCGATGGCACAACTTAACTTGGGCTCTAACAAAGAAGAGGTACAGCAATACACAGCTGACAACCTCATACAGCGGTAGCTAATTCATTACTTTATTTCTCAAATTGAAGCATAAATCTAAACATTGCATGATTTTTGTTTAGAGTGGTCAAAGCTAGGGAATTTTGGAAAATTACTATATTGGAATATGGGATAAGAATTCTTTGGAAAAGTTGGGTCATTTTCACAATCTGTATTTTATACAAACATAAATATATAAACATATTAGCTTCAACGTGACTCTTGATCTTTATATATGTACTTTAAGCCATATATTCTCATATATTCCTGTTACGTTTCCCAGAATTGTGTAACCCTGTTTCTGTTAAAGTCAAGTGTAAAGTTATTGTCACAATAAACATACTACAGTTTGTATTGCATAAGACTTTCTTGGCATGTTCCAGTAAATAGGAATTGCTCTGTTTAGACTTGACCCTTCCATAGCTTAGTCACATTACACTGACAAATATCACACCAGCAGCTTAATTGTTAAATCTTAGCTGTCTTTCACACCATACTGTACTTCCCCCCGTTAAAATACCCTTTACACTTCTCTTATTAAAAATACACAGTTTTTTGGTTCCCTAAATACACACATATTTAATAACCTCTTTGTAACCTTTTGCAATACTCAATTCTCCTTTTCCAGTGTTTTCTGATTGTAATCTTTCTAAATCTCGGCTGTATCCCCTCAGATGGATGTTGTAATCGATGACATCATCAGCCTCGAATCCAGTTTCAACGATGACATCATGTCACTGATAGATTCAGGGCTACAGCTCCCAAACACGGTAAGATGAACGGTGGTCTTCATTATTCATGATTCCATCCGTTAGTCACGGCAGCATTCCCAATAAAAGCCTCTTTGTACTCCGGCGGTATTTGTGGTAAACCGACACAAGTCATTCTGAAAGCTAAGAAGCTATAATGCTCAGATGCCAAATGGCCTTATACCTCTTAACAGTGAGCCCTAACCACTGCACTTAGAGACAGGCGGTAAATGGGACACACTCCGCAATGGACATAAACATTCACTTCTGTCGCATTACTAACACCTACCAGGCAGAAACGATTGGGTGGAGACTGTACAGGGGCCACAGGAGAGACAACACACTGGCAAAATAGCTAGTGAGGGATTTTCCCTTCAGTGTATTCTGGAGCAGTAAGAGAAGGGGAAGAGATAAAATGAGGATTTTAGTTTTAATGCCAGAACATGAACAGAAAAGGAGGAACAAACAGGTAAAACGCATTCAGATTTTGTGTGGCATTGTTATAGCCTTTGCTTTTTAGAGAAACTCTGTGCTGAACCAATGCTGTTTAAATTGAGAATAATAAATTAATGTTTATTTTAGAGAAATGAAAGTTTTTTTTTGACTGTTGTTAAACATAGTAAGTAGTTGGTATTTGTGCATGTTAAAACGTAGTTACACAGTATTAAATTCTTTATTTCTTGTTAATGTGATCAGTTACCAGGCAACCTGCTGGATGTGTACAGCAGTCCTGGAATGACGACTCCCAGCATTACTATCAGCAATTCCTGTCCAGCGGATCTGCCTAACATCAAACGGGAGCTAACCGGTAATCATTTACTCAGTCCAGATCAGACTAACCAGGCTTACATGTAAAAGGAATTTGACGAGATGTACTGGTGCTTCACACTCACGGTGAATCTGTTTCATAAGTAATGCGCTTATTAATGTTAGCAAAGCTATGATCTTAAATATAAACATTTAAAAAACGTAGGAGAATAAATTAAAAAAATACTTAAATTTATCAACACTATTCATCTGCTTACTGATGTTTAATGCTAAATCAAAGGTGTTACATTAGTTTTAGTTGTTTGTTGTTTATTATGTACAGTAGTGAATGTACGGTATGATGGTCATGAAAGCGCTTTATTTTCAGACGCAGAGGCGAGAGCCCTCATGAAAGAGAGGCAGAAGAAAGATAATCATAATCTCAGTAAGTTTTAAAGACACAGCCACTGATATGTTGTTTGTATATGGCAGTATTTACACGCCATAGCCTGAATCTGTTTTGTGTTTTTTGTGAAGTTGAAAGGAGGAGAAGATTCAACATAAACGACAGAATCAAGGAGTTAGGAGCTCTTATACCCAAATCTAATGATCCGTAAGTTACTTACTTATAAAACTTATAAACCTTACCTATATATAATTTATATATATATATATATATAAATGAAATGTGTGTGTGTGTATATATATATATATTTGTGCACAAACCACAGTACAAACTGAAACACAAAGCACACTTTGTTTTTTACGTATAATATATATATAAAGTACCAGGAAAATGTTTAAGCACACTTGTCTGATTGAACGCTTGTTAAATGTTAAACTGCAGGGAGATGAGGTGGAATAAAGGAACCATATTAAAGGCTTCGGTTGACTATATAAGGAAACTTCAAAAGGAGCAGCAGAGAGCCAAAGAGATCGAGATGAGGCAAAAGAAATTGGAGCTAGCCAACCAGACCCTGTTGCTCCGCATACAGGTATCGCATACCATTAACATAACATAGTGGTATTCCTAGATTTGACATGCAACGGTATCTAACACTGCAACGGTATCTGCTGTCTGTTTTCAATTGTTGCGCTATTTACATTTATAAATTATGTTATAGAGTTTATGTTCATGTTTATGGGTTGGTGGATTCTAACACCCCCTGCTGTTTGTGGGCAGGAATTGGAGATGCAAGCCCGACATCATGGCCTTGCTGCTACCGTGCCCCCCGCTCTGGGTTCAGACGGTTCCTTTCTTCAGCAACAGTTACCCCAAGCCAACCAGTCCTTGCCGCCGGGTGCTGGGGAAAGCCAAGCTCAGCCCAATCTCGCTATGGACGGGGCTATGGCACAGACTTCCCCCTCTCCCTTCCTCACAGCGCCCCCCTCTGGTTCTCCGGCTGGCGCGGTGGTAAGCGGCCCTCTTGATTTGGGTACGTTTAGCTTTGCTGAGCTGGACGATCCTGCGGCTTCTGATCTTTACGCTGATGTGGGTCTGGGTGACATTCTGATGGATGAGGGCTGTGCGCCGCCCACCGTCAGGTCTTCGGATCCGCTTCTGTCCCCCATGTCCCCTGAGACCAGCATGGAGGAAGACTTGTGACTGAACTGACCACTATTTGTGTGTGTGTCCTCGTATGAGTGACCGGGGGTCTTTCATGTTATGAATGTCCCCTAATCTAACCGACACCCCTTTTCCCTTTTTTAATCTAGAATCATTCTGCATGTTGCCACTTTTCAAAATAACAGCAACAAAAGCAAAACCAGGCAGGATAAATCTCTTTATCTAATATAATGAATGAGTTTTTTATTAGTTACATATTTAAATAGCCTTTGATTGTTACATCAAAGCCCGCATACGATGGTATATTAATGCTAATGCTATTAAATAGTCATTTAAATAATTCCCAAGTCAAAGAGTGATGCAAACAAAAACCGCAATTTATTCTTCATTTGTGGTCAGCTGTTATTTATATTTGAGTCAGTGGCTCCAGCACTGTATCAGTGACAAGGGGTTTGAGATTGTTTTGGGCACAATTGAGTGTTATTCTTATGCCTCCCTCAGCGTTGTATTTTTTTTAAGGTAAATTCCTTGTTAAAAGGTCTCTCAGGCAGTGACTGCAACAATCCCGAATGCTTATCCAAATGTTTGAGCGAGTCCTAAAAGTGTAGCTTTTTTGTAGCTAAAATGTAGGAGTTTTAGCTTTCTTGTAGCTAAATAATGGGATGTTTAGCCTTTATAGGCGTAGCTGTGTTGCTATAATGTCAGGGTATTATTGTAATAGATTTACATTCAGAGCATGCCACAGCACATATATAATATATATGGTTTTGGAGTGTGGAGTGAATTTATAGTCTGTTGTTTTATCTAAGGGATTTTTAGAATTGTGTCAGAATTGTGCATAGACTTAATGGAGTAATAATTCATGATATTATATATAAAAAGATTTAAGCAATATTTACTGCATACATTAGAAAATGATATTTTTAACACTCCTTGTTGGATTTACCTTTAGCTGAGTGGTTGAATATTAACTACTAACCAACCATTTTGAAATGTATACAGGTTACATGGTTTATGACATGTTTTCTTAAGCCTAGTTTGTTTTATCTACTTATATTACTTTGCAAACGAATGCTTCATGGTGCAGTTAAAACGTTTTTTGGATGGTCGTGTGTAAAGAGTCAAGCCACACAAATGCACAAAGAGTTTTACAGGTGTAATGTTTCAAAAGCTACCTCTGCCTAAAGTGCTATTTAACCAGCAAATCTTAATCAGCATTTTGTTCAATGCAGCTAAATGCACCTTTACAGTACCTGCAAATATGAAATACTTTCTGTTCCTAAATGTTTGTTTGTGCTGAAATGCAAATCATGTTTAACATACCGCCAGTCAAAGCCAAATTCAGTTTTCTCTCTGATCAAACTATGTAATGACAGTGTATTGATAACTGTGCCTTCAGCATTAAGGAACAAATGTTTTTGTTTGGTTTTCAAATATGAAAAATAATAATACAAATGAGTCTTCAAGTATTATAAATGTCCACAGTTTGGATGCCACAGCAGTTAAAATGAATGTATTGTATGTAAAATTATATTTTAAAGATCTATATTTTGTCTTTTATTCTAAAGATTAAAAAAAACTTGTAAAATATTTCAGAAAAACTTGTGAATGTTGGATGCAATTGCCATATTTTTCTAAATGTTTAAGTCACAGTGAGGATACAGTTTAGATTAAAAATGTTATTATTGTTGATTCACAAAACAATATTTTAGGTCATATTTACTGACAATGCATGTCCTTAGACTCATACTGAATACTGAGTGTTTGTCTGGGAACTTCCATTTATTAAAACTATTGGCAGCCCATTCTTATCTACTGCTATTTTATTGCCATCTCTTGTCTTCATTACACCTGTACTGAAAGGGAATGTGCGTTTAAAGTATTTTTAAAAAACAATTTCAAGCACAATTTATAATACAGAGAACCTTTATTTTTAACTGGATATTTGCTTCCATGTTTGTTGGTTTAATTAGCCAAAATAAAATTGATGACAAAATAGATAATGATTTTGCCTGATGTTTTTAAAGGAAGTCTTCTGCGTTTACAGTTTAAAATGTTGCATTATAAGATGGTTTATCAGATGGTTTCTAGACTCTTTCAGTTGAGAGGCAATGAAAACACATTTGCAATGTGCATAACAAACGTTTCTTCATTGTTTATCTCAGTAAACAACAGTTGTAGCTTTTACTATTTCATGTTACAAATTATACATGTTCTTTAAATTGCTATAACCTGGACAAATGGCATATAATTATTTCATTATTTTCTGGTGCAAGTCACAGCATAGGTAAACCATTAAATCCACTGTATAAAATGCAGCCGTGCAATATCACAGCCCGCATATTTACATGCACTGAAATCTGCATGTTGCATTTATTAACATTCCAGCTTTATCTGAGTGTCACTGACCAGAATATAAATGAGTGCATTTCCACAAGCAGCTAGTGAAACAAAAGCTGTGACAGTTCCATGCCTAGTTCCAAACACTCAGTTGTCTGTAGACAGAGATCGCAAACGGAACAGTCCAATGCAGGACCTCTGCAGCTGCAGCCGCATGCCTCCATGTATTCAGTGCAGCCGCAACATGGGCAAAAATCCATAAAGCCTTCCAAAGACAAGGGGTCACAACAACACGCTTTAGAGCAGAAAGACGAACAGATGGACGACACACAGTATTGACACCCATCTCCGATCGCCAGCACGCAGTCCCAGAACTTGCAGAACAAACAGGCCAAAAGAAATGATGCACACAGATCTGGAAATGCATTAAAAAATAAATATGGGGAAATAGGATTATGATGGTTTAATTGCATTGATAAAGAACAAAAGGAATTACATGCTGATAAGGCAACAATTTTGGTTGACAATGTCACATTAGGACTGCTATGCTGATTTATAAAAGTTTATTATCTATAGTCTATATACCATTAATCTGTATCTCAACTAAATATTTAGAGACTGATAACAGATGTCAAGAGGAAAAGCTGTTAGGCAGAACTACAGATGCATCTATAATGTATTAGATGCCATTAAAACTGAATCACTCACTTCATTGAGTCGACGGTAATGTAAAGTGTTGGCAGAAATGTTAGCGCTCACCTTCTGCAGGGGCTCTAAGGCTTCGCCAGGTTTTTGTTGAAGAAGTGGAGGAATGTCTGAGTATGCGGTGCCGGTGTGTTGCTTTAAAGACAGTGGTGTGTGAATCTTGGTGGTTCACAGGTAGCTGAGTACAGACAGGAAGACCATCAGAAGAGCAGATGTCCCTCACAAGTGGGTTTGGAATGTTCTGAAATGGTCTTTTCAGACCCACTGGGGTCTCTTGAATATGCACCTTTAAATCTATAACAGAGAAAAAAATGCACATTTAGTTGCCGTGCATAACCTGTCTGTGTTATGAAATGAGTTTGTTGAGGTTTACTATGTAAAAGTTAGTTTAAAGAGCGATGAGAAAACATCAAGGATTGTATTATTTACCAAATGCAAGTGGATTTGATGGACCACAGCTGGAAATAAGGCAGGTCTTTTCTTTCCCGGACAGATCATCGGTTGAAGACAGTTCACTGTCCTTCAGACACATTCTGGAACATTCCAAGTCTTTTTGTTCAGAGAACCCTTTAAACAACAAAACCACATTATTTGTTTAGTTTTGCCTCCCTTTAAATTGTTAAAAAAACAGTTACGTCTTACCAGGGCTTTGCAAAGTTGGCGTGTCAGAATCTGATTTCATTTCAGAGTCATCTTCATGAAAACCAGATTTTGATCCTTTTGGTGACCGGACACCATATTTATCCTCACAGTTACGATCCATCTTTCAAACTCCTCTCACTGTATTCGCTACAACAGGAATAAGTAAATGTAAGGATGAGTGAGAACGCAGGACCATTTGAACTCGTAACCATGTCATTAAATATTCAAACACAGGAAGCAAAGAGGATAGATGTGCGATAGTTTGTGGCATGTATTAAAAACTAATGATGAAATACTGTGAGGAAAAAGCTGTCAGAACATTTGACATGTTGATATAATAAAGTACTATAATTTATTGTGAACACTTTCACTTTTTCTGATTGTCACTAATTTGTCTACACTAATAAATGTTATCATTATGAAGTTTTAAATCTGTTTTTATATATATGCAAAAAAAGTAACATGCAAAAAATAAAAAGCCCAGCAAAAGCACTGATGAAGCAAGATGTGGCATAAATCTTTTATTAATCTCACTCCATTTGGCAAACATACTGTGTTGGACAGAGGTAAGTGGCACATATGTAAATAGGGCAATAAATTTCAGCATCCTTTCAGTCCAGTGTTTGCTTACTCTAAACCTGAGAGATGCCAGAAGTTGTTATAAAACTCCTCTCAAAACCTTATTTATTTGTTATTTGGCAAAAGTTTTAATTCTGAAGTTTGCATTTGTAGGATCATAATCGACATTGTTGAATTGATTTATGCACAATGATCAAAACGAAACTAAATGTTTCTGATCTGTATCTGTTTCTACTATTTGTTTTTCCACCATAAATACTTTATACTTAAGAATCCAAAATACAACAATAATAAAACTAATATAAATGATATACTATTAATGATATTTGATTATCATTATGTGATAATGTTGTAATATCATAATATAATGGTTAGCATGCTAATAATGCTAATAATGATTATTATAAATATACTATTAAATATAAATAAATATAAGCTGTAATAATGTATAAAACTAATATATATTCAATACAATGACTATAATAAAATATATATAGTATAATTTAAATGAATCATATGGAGTTTCCAATGAAAAGAAAGTGAATTAATAAAGTTATATTAGGTTTACGAAAAGGTTTGTCAATCATGTATAAACGACAAGATTTAATAAGATTTACGGTCTTGGCAAATGACTTTTATTTTGTAATGACAACTTTTATTTTGAAAATTAGCCACAAACGGAACCCGGTTAGCTAATGATAACAGTAACGATTAGATATTTATTACAGTTAAGTTTTGTAGTTTGGTGGGGTTATATTTATAGTTAGTGAGGTGGGTAAAATAATAAACGTTTGGTGTTTAAAACAGTGAGATTTTATATTTAGCTCTCATTTATATTGTCTGATCTGATCTAACCGGGCGGCGATGGTAAGAATGAAACTATGATTTAATTTATATTAGCATTTTTATTTAAGCAATATAACTCATTTAAAATGGTGTAAATTAAATGACCACGTGTGCTTAGATAGGAAAAATACGGCTGCTAAAATTTTAATAGTGAATAAACTTTTGATCTTCCTGTTGTTTAGCTAATCGGGCTAAAATATGTTTCTTGACTTGTATAAACGTTGATTTTTTTCGTTATGTTTGGAGATTTTTGTTACTTATTCATAATATAAAGTTTTATCATTTATACTTCAAAATGCCAAACAAATACCAACAAATACAAATAATTGTTGAGATTCGTACATCGCATCCGTGGTTCACGCTTTATTGAAGTTATAATATAAATGTTGTGTAAAATAAAGTGTATTGTTTTGTCTTCGCAGGACAGTGAAATGTCAGATATAGATGCACAGACGCCGGCTGGAGGTAACGCGATGGCAGATGGAGAGGAAGCCCCTCTGTACTGCATCTGTCGAAAACCAGACATAAACTGTTTCATGATGTAAGACTTCATGTGTTAATATACGTGTTTCAATGCCAATGAGCTTATTAGTTGCTATAAAATGTGACTATGTGTCTGAATGCAGAGATGAATTAAAATATAATCTATTCTTTACAGTGGTTGTGATAACTGCAATGAATGGTTTCATGGTCACTGTATAAATGTGACTGAAAAGATGGCTAAAGCCATCAGGAAGTGGTACTGCCACCAATGTCGGGGTGAGTGACAATTTGCTCTTGTTCTGTCTCAGTGAATGATGTATTGAAGTTGATTACAATTACTGTTATAGCAAATGTTCTCGCCAAATCTGTTAATATGTTCTAGTCCGTATTTGTCTTTCTCTCTTCTCTTAGAAATCGACCCCTCTCTTGAGATAAGGTATCGGAAAAAGAGCCGGGATAAAGAGGTTGACTTAGAGAATGTGGAAAAACGATCCAGTACTCCAGAGTATAAGATCGATAAACGCCGTGGGTCCAAAGTCAGTATTCCATCAGTTCACGTAATAAATAGTGCTTTAATGTACTTTTCATGTCTAAACTTCCTGTTCTGCATTTTGCCAAATGTCATAATGACCAAAATCTTACATCATCAAAGTGACATGAAATTACTCAGCATTGTATAAGTAACAATATAATGCCTTAAGGTATATTAAATAATATACTGCCATATAGTGAATATAACTTAATGTATGTATTTTTAATATAATATAAATATATATATATATATATATGTGTGTGTATTTATGTAATTTGTATAAGAAAAGTCGTATGTGTATTAATAAATGAATTTGATGTGTGACATGCATAAATCATTTTCAGATTATTATTTATAATAATTATATGTAATATTTTTTAGGTGAAGCGTTCTGCCCGTATGTGTGGAGAATGTGAACCCTGTACCAGGACAGAAGATTGCGGCCAATGTGACTTCTGTAAAGACATGAAGAAATTCGGCGGCCCAAACAAGATCCGCCAGAAATGTCGTCTGAGGCAGTGTGTTGTACGTGCTCGGGTTAGTATATTTATTTTAGGTTGTTTATTATTTTATTTATTTTTGTCTTGGGACTTTACCTTAATCACACAATGCTATTTGCAGAAAATGCTGCGTGTTCGTGACGAGGAGTTTTCGCTCCGCGAGAGGAAGAACAACATAATGCGCAGACGGTACTCAGACGATTACGATGAGAACGACATGTACCCGTATGAGCACTACAAGGGCAGAAATGCGGTATGAACTAATAACTGTAGCTCAACCACAACCACTTAGCGTATACTAACTCTTGTCAAGTAAAATAAATACTTTAGTATTACTAAATCCTTCAGGATTTTTCAAATTATTTTTGAAAAATTGTTTTGGATGATGCTGTAGTTATTGGACATAAATTAGCTGTCACCTTTCTCTTGTGATTTGTTATTGTAGTCATGGGGCAGCGATGATGAAGATGAGCCTCATTACAGTCCTGTCCCACGGAAGAGGGCTATTAAAGTGAAGCACGTCAAACGGAGAGACAAGAAATTTGACAAAAAGGTATGGCCGGTACCAGACAGTGATTCATAAATTACAAATAAATTGCTTAATGCATTATAAACAAAACACTTAAACACCTGTACTTTTTTTCTAGAAGGAGTCTCGTCGGCACAAGCAGAAACAAAAGCACAGAGATCGTCTGAGACACAGCGAGAGGGGTGACGCCAGAGACGCAGTGGACTTCCGACAATGCCTGGGGCCGAACTGCATCGAATCGGCACGTCCAAACTCCAAATACTGTTCTGAGGACTGTGGCATGAAGCTGGCAGCCAAGTAGGTTATTCTGTTAGATTAAACATGGAACAATTACTTTTACTTATGTTTGGAAAAGCTGACGGATTATGTGGATCTGCACAGCCGGATCTATGAGATCCTTCCTCAGCGTATCCAGCAGTGGCAGCAGAGCCCTTGTATAGCTGAAGAACAGGGAAAAAAGCAATTGGAGCGAATCCGCAGGGAGCAGCAGGCCGCTCGCATGCGTCTAGCCGAGATGGAACGCCGGTTCCATGAGCTGGAGGGAATCATTGCCAAGGCCAAGCAGCAGGTGGTGCAACAGGATGAGGACGTGAGTGATCCCTAACACTTTATTATGGATACAGATGGAATTTTTGGGATTTAACCATGGAATGACTCCTTGGAAAGGTGGTTTATTTTAAGGTGAAGCGTATCATTACTGAGCCTCTAGTGGCACCAAATGGAATTGCAAAAACATCAGCTTGTAAACAAGTTCAGCCCCCTTTGCACAGTCATACACATAGTTTTGCTTTAAACTCACACAGTTGGTTGAGCCTGTGTTGTTCTTCAAAATTTGTGGTGCTCTTACTGTTATTTTTTTTATTTCTATTTATTCAATTTTTATTTTATTACCTGTTTATTCTGGTATCTGCTGGTTCTTGCAGGTTAATGAAACGGACAGCGAGGACACAGACCTCCAGATCTTCTGTGTGTCCTGCAGTCACCCTGTCAACCCCAAGGTGGCGCTAAGACACATGGAAAGATGTTATGCCAAGGTGAATATATATGGTTCTTGGAATCCATCTACCAGTAGTCTGATTTACAATCTAGTTAAATATTTAACTTAATTGCATAAGAGATCCTGTTAACTTGAAATTCATTTATAATATATTAACACATGGTTTAATATTTTAACAGTATGAAAGTCAGACATCTTTTGGTTCCATTTTTCCAACAAGAATAGAAGGGTAAGGGGACAATAAATAAATGATTAAATTATTGTGTTTTAATTATTGAAATAATGATTGTTTTTTCTGAGCTTTGTCATTTACTTTTTGTGTCCCTCTTTCAGGGCTACAAGATTATTTTGTGACGTATACAACCCACAAAGCAAAACATACTGCAAGAGACTTCAAGTCTTGTGTCCAGAGCATTCTCGAGATCCTAAGGTGAGAATTACAATACTTCTGTCTACATCAAACCATGTCATAGGAAATCTCAGAATAATGTGTTGTAGAAATTGACAGATAGAAAAATAGGTAAATCTTTACTCGTCTCAGGTCTCAGCGGATGAGGTGTGTGGATGTCCGCTAGTGTGCAATGTTTTTGAGCCGACTGGCGAGTACTGCAGGGTCTCAAAGCGCAAATGCAACAAGCATTACTGCTGGGAGAAGCTTAGGCGAGCAGAAGTGGACCTGGAACGGGTTCGAGTGGTAAGTCAAGTTCTAGCCTGGTTATAAGTCTATTCACAAGCTGACAGCAATAATAACGTGGTCTTAATGTATTGTTTATAAACGTATACCTTCTGTAGATGCCACAGGACCATAAAGTGTTCGTCCAATCATTGCACTCCATCTGAAAACTAAAGTCCTTTTTCCCTCCTTCTCAGTGGTACAAGCTAGACGAGTTGTTTGAACAGGAGCGCAATGTGAGGACAGCCATGACCAACAGAGCAGGACTTCTTGCCCTGATGCTCCACCAGACCATTCAGCATGACCCCCTGACCACTGACCTCCGCAGCAATAAAGACAGATAGCCACCGACCAATCAGAACTGCAAAAACATTTTGTCTATATTTGCATATGTTTCATAATGTATATTTGTCACTGTTTGGAAGCTCATTCATATTAAACGTGAACTTCATGTTTTTTAAGTGTCGTCTTCAGTCTTGCTTAATCTTATGTGTATCTGGACATTAAGGGAATTGTCCAATTAAATTGTCCACTTTATGTTAAAACAAGATACAAATAGAAAGGTGCAGTTTTGCAGCAGGCAACAGTAGTAATAGTAAATTAAATATCTACCAAAACAACAGTTTTGTTAAATATTATGTAAGTTAGCAATCAATTCCTAATAGATTTCTTCAGAGTTTGACAATCTGTTTGCTTTTACCCCTGACATCTTTGAAAACGTTTTATTGTGGCGTCACTTTTGCAAAATCTATGGTTACAAGAATTGGCAATTGTAAGTGGTAATTATAATAAGACACATATAAGTATTGCCATGTCTTTCAAATGTAAACCATAAAGATAGTTTCACTATATACAGTTTCCCATATACTTATAGGAAATGTTTACCAGATATACAAACATGGGTGATGTCTAAGTCACTAAACTAAACACAAACATTTGCAACATTTATGTCTACATGTACAAAAATGTCAGACAAAATCATTAGTTTTTGCCCAAACTTTAATTCTTAAATGTAATGCATTTGTTCAATTTAAATGAGATGCAATCACACCACAACAATGGGAGAAAAGACGAGCGCTTTAATTCATTTGGAGGCCCGACTACTGTGACGTATTTCCGGGTTACCGGAGCACTTCCTGTCTCTCTGTAGTGTAAGTTGTTTTACATTTGCCAATGTGAGGCTCGTTTAGCGTTCTGCAGGTACGTTTCTTTGAACGATGCCTTCCTATGTATGTCTTTTAATTCACCAGAGCCAGTAAACGTAGGCAGCAAGCCTAATAAATTATTGTGAAATTGTTATTTGCAGTCAATTCACGCTTGCTAACATTTTAGCCACCACGCTAAACATTGACGCCAGTGAGTGTTGTGTTTCAAAACCTGATGAACTTTCTACCTAGACTGCATTATTTTGATATTAAAAGTATGCAGTCTACAAACTTTGAGTTTGATTTAGGTTAGCTGGCTGTTGCAACAGAAACAGATGTTTATATTGCAGAGAGTGTGTTTAAGTGGTTTATCCTTATTTGTCTGAGACCTTAATACAAACAATGTTTAGCCATTAGCCCCAACAACTAGATGTTAAACCACTTGGTCTTTCAATAATGCTGTTTTATGCTACACAGAATATAGTTTCTAGCTCAACTTTATACTTCCTTGTTGCAAAACAGAAACATGGAAACAGGGGAAGTAACAGCTGAAATGAATGAAAACAAAGAGACTTCATCAACCACAGACACTCAGAGTCACGTGACTGATAACAGTGAAGGGAAAGCTGTAACAGGGGTGGACGGTGAGTCCTGTAATGTCATGGACGATCCCACCTGTGATTGGTTGGAGCCACTTGAGGAAGACTGTGATGACGCTGATGGCGAAAGCTTTGACCAGGATGGGACGGGAAATGCAGAACTGGAAAGCCTCGCGGGAAGCGAATGGAGTGGGAGTGTGCCGAGCAGTCGGAAGAACGGGGTGGAAACAGGAGGCAAAGGTGGAGGGTAAGAATATTAACCTGGAATTCTCATCTCCCATTTGATTAAAGGATATAACTTGTTTTCTCCTGTTATGAATTATACTTATTGTTATTAGTTAAATGTTGTTATAATAGGTGTGCATATGTATTTTGCCAGAGTGATACGCAAGAGGAGATCGAACCACAGTGCAAATGAAAACTGGGTGGATTGTCCCGTATTAGGCCAAGGGTGGAAGCGCAAACAGGTTTTCCGGCGATCCGGCACAAGTGAAGGACGCAGTGACACTTATTATTTGGGGTAACTTTAAAACCATTCAGTCAATTGAACTGCTTGCTTGTGTAACAATATTAATATGCTTGATCTTTAAGTGTGATTTTTATCTGTTTCTTTTCAGTCCAGCCGGTCAAAAAGTAAGAAGCAGAGTTGAGCTTTTGAAATATGTAGACCCATCCTTGGACCTCACCAAGTTTGATTTCAAATCAGGAACGCTGTTCAATGATGGGAAGAGAAGAAGAATAGGGGTGAGAAGAAAATCTTGCCTTCTTCAAAATGTCTTTCTAATGAATAAATTGATAGTCCAGGATTTTCAGTAACTCTCAGCTATGCTGTCTTACAGAGATTAAGTGCATATGTGAGCCAAAAAGATGAAGATACCAAAACTATTGTACCAAAAATCAGCTCCAGTGTGAATCCTGTGACAGATGCCACTCACATTGAGCCGACTGCAATTCCAGCTGCTCCACTCCTGAGGGATTCTCTGTCCGGGTCCTCCAATGGCCTCGTCAATGGCAGTGGAAAACCATTGCGTGGGTATGCAAATGTGTTATCCTCTATGCTAAATAATTGTCCTAGAAAAGCCGTTCTGTTTTGCTAAGTTGTTGATCTTGCAAATGCACAATCTCCCATTCAGCATGATGTCAGTTTGTATACATGACTTTCTGAAAGAGAACATTTTGCTAAGCAAAACATTGCAATGTTAACACATTCATTACGTTTAGTGGTTTCATGTGAACTTACATAGACAATAGCTTGATATGAATTAAATTGCTATTGTTTTATTAACATTGTTTCCTATTTTGTTTGTATTTAGCATCTGCGAGAGATGCAATAAAAGCTTTACAGTTGATCAGGGACAAAGTACGTGTCAGAAATGCCTGAAAGAGTTTAACATACGTAAGTCATTGTTTTTTTACTCTTGACAAACGTTTCTTTGATTATTACATTATATACAGTTTGTGAGTGCAGGTGAAAAAGTAGCTTCATTAGTAATCATTAATTAATTATTAATAGTATTAACTATTATTATTAATTGTTTTTTGGTTTAGAAATAAAGAGACGCAGAAGTCCCTACAGAAAGGTTCGTTTTTCGTTTCGATCTATGATACATTGATTTAATTAATTAATTAATCGACATCCTCATGACTGTATTTGGTGTTGCTTAGTGGGTTCCATGTGGCCGGTGCAGAGCTTGCAAAGTTACAGAAGACTGTGGAAAATGTGTTAGTTGCAGGAACGGCCGGATTCGTCTTCGGCTAAATGCCCATTCCCGAAAATTAATTAAATGTCGGAAAAGGAAGTGTTTATGTCCTATCAGTAAGGACAGGACACCAAAGGTACTGGTTTAATAACATTAGTTTTATGGTTTTATGTTGGAACATTTACCCACCATAGAATACAGATTTTTTTTAAAAAGTTACACCGGCCTGTAAATAAGCCAGTTTTAAATTTTCCATGTTCAAGGTTAACCCACAGGTATCAGAGGAGCATATTTTAGACACTGGCCCTCGGGACACAGACACATGGGAAACATCTTCAAGCCATTTAAAAGTGAGCATACAAACTCTCCAAATAATACTGCAGTCATTCTTTTTACACAATTCTTTAACTGTGCTGGTTGTACTTGAAGATTTTAATCATTCCTTCTCTGGTCTGTTTTTCTTGTTTAAGTCACCAGTCTCAGATTTCGAGGAATCACAGGTAATGGACACAAATATCTGTCAGAATGATCGAAGGGATTTCTGAAGGTCTACATCATCAGTGTTTTGTTTTTCTGTGATTTTCCTTTCTGCAGTACAGTGACTCTGAGGATCTGTCTGGCTTCTTTGGGAACGATGACGACAGGGATGAGGTAGAATTCATTTAACTGCAATAGCTTGATTTATATTCTTTCACAGTGTTTAGAAGAAACAAAGCATTTCATTCTTTAATGCTTATTTTAAATATACAGTCAGATTTAATTCAAGCATTTAAAATGACGTCCTTTGTTCCTCCTGCTCGCATAATTTGCAGATTGCCATGGCAAAGATGCGCCGCCGGTCTTGTGGGACATGCAGAGGTTGCGAGCGCAGAACGGATTGTGGATCCTGCGATTTCTGCATGGACAAACCCAAGTTTGGTGGCAGTAATAGAAAAAGACAGAAATGCCGCTTACGACAGTGCCAAAGAGAGGCTATGGTGAGCTTCTACCACACAATGTTAATATTGGTTTAAACTTTGCCTCTAATTGGTTGTGCAAAGCTAAGTGTCACACTACAGCCGGCAACTCATTAAACCGCATTGTGACTTTATGCTTGTGTTAAACAGAGGCATTTACTGCCCATGGGTAAGAGTCAGGAAGGAATGCCTGTTTCTCAGGACTGGATTAACCAGGACGAACAGAGAATGCACAGACGTAGAAAGTCACATGACTTTGATGTCTCGGATAATGAGGCAGAACAATACAGAAGACCAAAAGCACACATGGGCATTAAGAACAGACATCTCGGCTACAACGGAAAGGTGAGCAGTTATTACTGTCAATCAAAGCTCATTTTGCTTTTAACAATTGTTTGTTTTGTTTACTTGGTCTTAACGTTAGTCTGACTTTTCAAACAGTCATTTTCTAAATGACTTGTTCAATAGGATTAACTCCTAAGGGATGGCACAGTAAACGATGCACAGATCTGTGTGTATGATATTTCTGCTCTGCTATCTAAAAGGTCTGCCTAATAAAAATCACTGCAAAAAAAGGGTGATTAAAAACCCTGTAATGAAAGCAAAGTTTTAATTACAGCTTCCGATCCGATTAACTGTTTTTTTTTCATTTCCACTTTTTATAGAGACCAGATGTTCATCACAAAGGTCTTTCTGCAGCAAGATGCGAGAGTTTAACATTCCCAACAAACCGTGCTGAAGAAAACTTCAGGCATGAGAAGAGATCGAAGTGTTCTACCTATCAAGAAGAGCAACAAGAGAGCGTGTCTTCCCCGTCGGTAAGGAGCAGTTTTATGGAGACACATTTGCATACATTGTATACTGTACAGTTACTATTAGCATTAAATGTTATGCTAAACATTTAGCATTTATGCTAAATAACAAGCATTGTCATGCTGGCTTCTGCAGATCACTCAGATATTCAGTATGGCTGATAGCACCACCAAAGGCATTGATTCGGACCACGAGCTGATGCCACTGCTGAAGTCTCTAAGAAACATGGTACTTCCTGTCCTCTGGTTCTGTATTGTGGTGGAGGGGCCGCAGTTACAGCTAATGCAGTGCTCCAAACGGTCCCCCATGGCGGACACCGTCGTTAATATTGAGCCCGGCTTTCAATATCACATCAGCGTCCAGGGACAGCCTCTCCTGCCCACCCACAAACTCTACGACATCCACCCCGCTCGCCTCACCACCACAACGGATGTTGTTGCTCTTCTTGAAGACCTGGAAAGACACTCTATCTGCCAGGGTTTTGACAACAAAGGTTCTTCACTTGGGTCAGAGCCCGTGCTTCCCGAGAGGGCAGCGACATGTGACTTCCTCATTTCACTGGAGTCGGAACGTTGTGCCAAATGCTCCAAAAAAAAATCACGTCAGGTGTAGAGGCAACGCTCAACGTGAAGATTCTGATCTGAAAGCGTCACTTCCTGTTTTCTCAACTACTGAGTTACTTCAGTCCACCTTAAAGATTAAATATCCTCAGCCTTTAAATGTTAAATCATGTTTTCCAGAAGGATTCATCGCTGTTGCTTTTTTGTGTTCTAAACTAGATCAGTCCCCCTGCAAGATTAAATATCTTTGGACATTAAATGTTTAATAATGGTTCCCAGAAGGATTTACCACAGTTACATTGACTGCCAAATGAATGTTTTGTTATTTGAATCCACTAAGTCAGTGGAACAAAACCCACATACAATAGAACGCAACCCATTTTACCACCTCTAATCACTTTAACTGTATATTCAATGTTAACTAGCTATTGCTGTATCATTGTATATCATTGTTTGACTATACAGTAGGTGACAAACATTTATTTTACTTCATTTATGCGTAATGAAACTAAAACCTGAAAACTAACTTTTGAAAACAGTGAATGGACGACTATGATTTAACATTTAATTCTTGCACCAGTAAAATCTATACATGTTTACAGATATAATGCTTATGTACTTCTCAGGGGACATTTTGTCAGAAAGCATTTAAAAGATGGAAAATTCATATTTGTTGAAATTAATATGTATGATAAGGTATGAGGCTGCTGTTTGTTTTGGAAAGCCAATTTGTACATAAAATAATTGCAGATAAATAATAAGATTGACTAAAGTGATTTCTTTTTATAAACATTTCTTTTTGTTTTGCAGAATTTGTTTCTCTGTTTAAAAACACTGAATTATCTTTGTATGTGCTTTCATATGAGGAGAGTTTATTTAATAAATCACAGTTAATTGAAGAGCTGCCTTTATTGGTATTAAGTAAATCTATATAGGTGGATGCGAATGAACCGCAGTGAGAAGAAGCTTCAGTGTTTTTGCATGTAATTTTTGCAGATGTAGTTTCCACTGGATCATAAAGTTGCCGCAGCACATGCACATGTAAATTGTCTCATGCGGTATTGTTGCTCGTATAGGCAATGGTCTCATGCACCAGTTGGGGCGCCATAACCCAGTTAACTGCATTTTTGCATGCAGTTCTTGCAAAGTTAAACTTCAAATGGGAATGTTGCTTGTTTACTTGTTTGCCATTAATGCATTTAAAGTTAAACAGGGTAATAAAATATATGAAAAATGCATCGTTCCTTATATACATTGGCCAGACTGTGACGTTTCGTTTCTAAACAATCGACCTGCGGGATACGATATAAGTAAACGCACAGAAATGCATTTATCATGTCATACAAGGTGAATGCAGCGTTACAGAGACATGAATTTACATGAAAAATACCCGTCATGAAAAATATAACAGGGCGAGGCTGAAAGAGTTAATCAGACGACGCGTGTTGATCCTCTGTGTGCCAGTCTATTCCCAGCACTGACAGCGCTTTATTCTGCCTATGTGTGGATGAATGCATGAAATATAAAAGAAGATGTAATGTTATGATGCAGACGCGACGCAGACACCGCATGCGTGCGTTTCGCAGGGGAAGCGTGTGATCCGCAAGATGTGACTGAGGAGAGCCGCAGATGAATTTTAATTGCCATCGCAGGTCCGTGTGCATGATCTTTTCTCTCCATCTTTTCCCTCCAGCATCTCGTTTTCCCAGACAAACCTTTTATTCGGTCAATGCATGAAACAGAAATGTCACTTGATTTAAATACAAGTTGAGACTGCAGGAAGCCATGCGTCGTATAGATGCTCTTAGCAGGCAGGGACGCATGAAGGAAAATGTACCTCGTGTCTTGCTGTCGTTTCTGGACATTTGTCTTTATTTGATTTGTAGCAATGCAATAAAAATACCTTCATTATTCGTCTTTCATTCACGTTTCGTTCTTCAGTCCTGCCGATGAAAGCGTGGCTTTCAATGGGATTTTTCCATGGCAAGTTGCTACGCGATGGATTCGTGCAAAACAGTCACACCTGTTATCTATAGGTTTGCATATGATCTGGATTGATTAACAGTATATGTGTCTTGTGTTAATTCGGATAAGCCACCCTGATCAATAAGGTTACGCTGTGTATGCTGACCCGTCTCCCATAAGACTTCATGTTCTCGAGGGGGTCAGTTTGACCGAGGTTTATTTTTGGAAGTCATGATAAACAATCTCAATTTTTGCGATTTCATTCCCACTCGTTTCCTAAGCTGTCTTCTAAGGGAACTATTGTTTAGAAACGCAGTACAAAGTGAGGTTTAAAAATAGACTTCATTTATTTGCCACAAATGTTTCATGAATAAATTTGTTAGTGTGTAAAATATGTTTAACACTGTTTCTAATGATCTTAATAATGCAATGATCTTATGTATTGCCAGCCTGTTATGCATAACGAAATAGCGTATAAGGAAAACAGCTGTAGCTGTATCTGTTTCGTACATTCGTGGATCAGAAACAAACCAAAATGATTATATCATTTATTATCAATTATTATATGTTTGCAATGGTAACCAGTTTGACAAACGTTTATTTGTTTATGCATTTGGAATTAACTGGAATTATATTTTCTACAAGCTTTCCTTTACAGTAAAACTTAACAAAAATAAACTATACAAGGAATAACTAGAATAAATAAAACATTAGGTAAAATGGCAGAAAAATATACAACGCTGTATATACAGGTGAAAAACCTAACAAAGTTTTAAAGCCATTATACCACTCTGGTTATTTTGGACTTCTGCCATTGTAGTACAGTAAAATTTTATAAGCACTGTTTGATACCATCATTATCAGCATAATGACATCATGTTACATCAGAATCTGATGTCATCTTTGGCTTTATATCCTGTGCTTTAGCAAAAAACTGTGCAATTTGATCATAATACATACTTAGTATGACTATCAACAAGTTAGCCTATTCATTTAAATTAGATATTCATGTTTTGCCTGCCATGGCACAAAATGAATTGCTCTTCCATAATTAAAGCTTTTGAGTTGAGCTCTCGCTCATGTCACTATATTCACTGTTAACAGAGGATACCAAGTGTGGCTTGAAGTGTCTAGACTCTGACTCCACATTGCAAAGCACAGATTTCTTGCTCCAGCTAGCTTCTTAAAAGTGTGTTTCTCCTGTTGAGAACTCTTCGCCCTCTAGGGTGTTAAGGCAATAAAGAGTTCAAACAGAGTCAATTGTTGCTTGATGTTGTAGCCATGTGTACACTAGCTGCCACAAAAGGTTAGTGTTGAGAATTTCAGGGTGACATGTTTAGCGTGTTTCGATTTTGCCTCAGTCTTTGAATGCAGTGGTTTGATATATTTTAGATGTTGGTTGTATGAAGCGATGATATATTACATTGATGGAAGCCACAGACATGCATGACACATCACCACAAATGACACTACAGGGTGGTGCCCAAACAAATGGCTTTTTGTTGTGTGTCCAGCTACCTTGCTGTCTGACCCCAGGAGAGTGTTTGACGTTGTCTTAGTGTCTCTGCCTCGGCTAAGCTGTGAAATGTTCATGTTTTCACAGAGATTTACCACACTGTGGCCAAGCTGTTGTCTGCTTTGTTGCTGACTGTCATTTTGTCTTTGTTTATCTAGTAGTAAAGAAAACACAGAGGAAGGAATTTGGGAATTTTGGGAGGACAAGAAAGCAGGAGGTCTGTAGTTTTTCAGGCAGAAATAACATGATTTTAATCTGGTATCTGACTTTGTTTTAGAAGAGAATTAACTGTAGGACTTTGATCTTCCGTACGGTAGCACTGCATGTTTCACAATCGAGTTTGTTGTTTTATTAATCAAAAAAGGTGCTTTGACTTTACCTGCTTTAAATAGAAATAACACAGACAAACTAAGAAGTAATCGTCACTGCATACTTCAAAGTGCACAGTAAAGCTGTACTTTGATTTTAACTAACACTTGATTGCAAAACATTCCACAAAACCAAGATGGTTCTCTCTGGAGAGCTCTCAACCTCTTCTGTTAGACAAAACCATACTGAATGTGTAAAGACAAAACTGCTGTCTCTCTCAGTTTATGAGGCTGTGAGGATAAATGAGGATAAACGAGAAAGAATCTGGGTAAAAATGTGAACTCTGTGAGGACATATGGTTTCCACTGTGAATCATTTAGGCTGTTCAGAGAACAGGGTGTGACTGCTCTAGTTCTTTCTTGCTAAGTAATGGCTAGGTGGTAATCCATGTTAGTGCTATACGTTTATTGGTAGTCGGTATTAGCGGGCCTGACCAAGTTAGTGGTATTAAGTGGAACATTCTGCAGATACAGAATATACATGAAGCTATTGTTATAATATTAAAACGCATTTTCTATAGTCATGCTTTTAGCATGTAATGTATGTTATCATGTGACTGGCTGTGAAACTAAGGAGGATAATATACTTGTTGTATATCGCATGTGAATGAATACAGCACTATAACACATAACAGTATGAACCATAAAGTGTTTGATGGGGCAGGTATTCGATTTTGTGACTGTTAAAAACATTTGAACATTGTAGTTGTTGTCTGACCCATGTAACCTGATCGACAGAGATCAAAGCTAATGAAAGAGAGGCTGGCAGGGTCGCAGCTGGTTGTTCTTAAGAATCAGCTGTAAGGAAGGAGGGTCACTGCCGGTCACACATGCTATGAGTCTCAGGAAGGAGTTGTATCACGTTGTTTTAAACGCAGTCATTTTATACCCAACTAACAGGAAACGTTCCCAGAACTTTGACTAACGTTTTGTCAAATTTAAAAAATTTAATTTACTGCAAATTCTTGCAGTAACTTTAGTACAACTTTGTTAGCCTTAAGAATTGACGTTTGTAACGTTCATAGAACCTTTAAAATAAAATTTGTAACTTTTTATTATGTAATAGAAACATTGTTAGCTGTGAACTGTTTATCTCCTTAAAGAGACAGTTTTACCAAAAAATGAAAATGTGCCATTAATTTACACTTAAGTTGAACCAGATTGTTTGGCTTTGTTTCTGCAATAAACCAAAGCATTATAATGTTCAGCCTGTTGCGTTTTACTGCTTTACCAACCAACATTCAAGCTATGATTTTAATTTTCATTGGATGCTACATGTCCATTTCAGTGTGTCCTCCATTATGTTTGTTTCATTTACTTAGAAAGTGCTTGATTACCCCAAACACGACAGTGATTCTGAAAATATTGGTATTGACCCAGAAGCACTTGCATCTGTGTTGTATTTTGAATTCAGATGTGATGCAATAATCGGAGAAGGGGTGCAAAAGGAGCATAATCTTCAAGCTGTAATCCTCAGAGTCTTTGTGTGGCAGAACCCTATTGGTGTGTTAAAACAGGGCAGTGCAAATGAGAGACAGGTCATGACAAGTCTTTGGAATTGTCTTTGTCTGGCTTGAGAAACCACTTCTCCCCCAAGCGCTAATCTCAGTCCCTCCAATTTTGGCAGTAAGGTCTCATGGTCGCAAACAGTGTTAGATCCTGCTTCTATCCTAATTCACCATGCTGCACTGGGCAGGAAAAGTGTGTCATTCATTTTAGGCTGCATGTCCAGAGTTTAAGAGGTTCACATCAGTGATGCTCATGTAATTGAATATATATTAAACTGTGTCCTACAGAAAATCTGAAGTGGACACACATAAACTAAATGCTAGCTTGACCTTGTAAGATGAGAGCAGAGATAATGTTCATGCAAATTTCACTCAAACTTTAATTTAGCAAATTGTTTATTGTCATATTATTAGTAATAAATATTGAAAT
>JBAJNP010000660.1:0-83927 GCA_036877545.1 Yasuhikotakia modesta | reverse complement strand
AATTTTAGAAACCAAGTTATTCTGTATTTTTAAGTTATCACTGTGGAAAAACACATTGCTTCAGAGTGCCAATATAAATAAAGAACTCAAGATCGTATGTTAGTTAATGGAGGAACAGTAAGTGTTGCTCAGGTGGAGATTCCTTCTGTTTGTGTGGCATCAGTTCTGGTAAAGACTACAGGAGGGGCTGCCTGAGCACTGAGCTTAAGACCGGCTCTCTGTCTTGGGGTCTGAGGACCCACTGAGGCGTCCTGCCGCCGCCTGCTCTGCTGAATGAAAATATGGATTAATCAGCCGAGGCCCCCTGTGGCAGAACCTGAGTAAATAAGCCTGTTTCTCTTTTCTCTGCTCTGTCCATTCATCATGTGGACAGCAGCGTAGGACCGTGCTGGAGCCTGGGGCAAAAAGTGATGCAGACTTGTGGGAGTGTAAACTTGCACACACTCACACACAGACAGGCACAAACACACACACAGGTACAAACACACACAGGCACATGTACAAACACACACAGGCACAAGCACACACACTGGCACAAACACACACAGACCTTGCATGTCTTTAAATGCTCAAAGTTACTATTTAAAATACAAATGGGGCCATTGGCACTGGAGAAAATGCTGTAATTTCAAAAGCAATTGCATGACGACATAAATCTGCATACTTGATGCTGTCGTCGAGGCTCGGTTTAAAAAACGTCAGCCTGCAGCAGCAGGGCTATCCATCAGCTCTTTCTCTGTCACCACAGATACAAACCAGATCCCACACACACGCTTTCATGTGGCCGAGGACTAACGAGCGGCCTAATAAAGTGAATGAAACACTTCCCCATACAAACCTGCCTCTTAGAGTTCACCACCAATTACTGCTATCTAATGTCAGGGAATGGGCATTAAACTGCTGAGATTTTATCGACACTGTAAAAACACACAGTCAGCTTTGAGCAAAAGCACACGCACACATGTAAGACCCTTGTGCTTTGATTTAAGCAAAGTTGTTCAAGCGTACCAACAGCAATAATGTCCAGAGTGATGTCACAAGCCTTTTGGAATGGCTGGAGCTTCTTTGAGACAGTTAAGAAGTTTGAAAATACCAACATTTTTATAATATCTTTCTCGCAGATGTAAGATTATGACCTTAAATGTAAAATTTGTATCAACATATAAAATAGCAAGACATTAAATGTTGCTCTTATAATTAGGGCTGACAATTTAATTAGTTCAGTACACTTAAATTAATATGTTAAAACATACATGTATTAATACCCACTGACCTCTACATACTGTAATACAGACAGCAGGCAGCAGAAACTGAAGATGCCAAACACATTCCTGCGTTCAAATACAGCCGGATGAAACCCCAAAATGGTTTTGGTGTGGATTTCAACCTCATTAATCACTATCTTGTTCTGGACCTTGAGGGGTCTAGTTTTGGTCCTGTTTGTTGGTGGTCTGGTCTGGTTTTGGAGAGTTTGAGTTTTGACTCCAATTATCTACCCCAAAGGCATCTCTGGATGACTGAACGAGTTGTCTTCTCTCTCTTTCTCTTTGTCTAGATGACAACATGAGCATGTGTTCATAAATGCAGTTTCAATTCCAAATTTCAAAGTACCAATGCACCAGTAAACAGGCCACACAGCTGGTGAGAAACATTTGCAAAACATATGCACTGAATAACATGCCCATACATGGAAAATCAACTTATTGCAAAAGGATACGTGTGTCCCTAATGATCACATCTCTGGTGGCCTGGTGAAGGACCATCTGGTAAAAGATGTAGAAGATCAGAGACGCAAACTCATCGTCTTCCTGCTGGGCTGGTAACAGAACAAACAGCAGATGAATGACATTACTATAAATTTGCCTGGCTATCAACAGAATAAAAGACTGGACTAATAATGTTTGCTCCACAAGAACATAGATCATTAGATAAAGGCAAATGTTTCCTTATCAGGCTGAAATGTGATTCACACACAAACTCCTTCAATCACACATCACAGCTTTGCAGGCATTTCCCATCCATTGCTGCCTGGTCATACAATCTCACTTCTGTAGATCATGTTTATGTATGAACGCTCTCGTGAGAAGCCGCCATTTGCGGAAGGTATCAACTTTTCCTCCGAAACGTTCCTCTGAAAGCTCCTATGGAGAAATGTGCGCTTGCAGCTGACCCCTTCTAACTTTAATAAAAGCCTTTATTTCAATTTGATCTGGCTCAGTTTAATCTCTTCCCCGGGGATCAGAATTCCTCTGGAAGAATGATAGCAAATGGGAATAACCGCTCTGTGGGACGAGAAACTGAATACCGCTACAGCAAGAAGCAGCACAAACTACAAATAACATCACAGAGGACACGTCAACACCTTCTGCTGTGAGAGGGCCAATGAGGGAGAATACAAATATGGTGGCGAAAAAAAACTACACAAACAAAACAACTGCCAAGCATCTCTCAATGCTCTGCTGTGACATAATGAGGAAAACAAACAGCCTTTTCAGGTTGTGATGATCAAAGTTACAAAATATTAAACAGAATGAGTGCAAAACATTTAATTTGATGAATGTCACTTTGTTTGGAGTGGGTAATAAAAAAACAGTTTTGAAGAATAAGTTCTTATTTAACTAGTAAATGTCATTAACTACTGAAAGTCTGGTTCTATGACAACTCTATCTGGGAGCTATAACTTGGTCTTCCACCATCTTGACTCCATCTTGAGTTTTTAAACATTTGTTCTTTACAGAGCAAAGAAAGGGTTCCGCCAACAGGCATTTATTGAAATGAGGGCTCACATTAAGCAGAACCAGCAAATCTCATGCATACCAAAAGAGTGGTGCTTTCCTGTTCCTGAAAACCCTGTCACTTTCCCACATGTAATCCCGAAACCGAAAAGCAGCCCTCCATGTCCCATTCAGATCTGGGCTGTTTATTTATTCTAATTTATTTTAATTTAATATTAGTTTAATCTAAACAAACTTCCAATCTAGTTTCATTTGATTTTTCAAAAGGCAAAGCATGCCAAATTGAAATCTGTTACTAAAGTGGCTACACACACGCAAAGCTGTTGTGATTTGGGCAAATACAAGTCAAAACATCTGATCTTTTTCTCTGGAATTTACTTTTATGTGAAAGCGAACACCACTGGCATTACCAAATAGAACTGCAAAAAATTATTGTTTTCCAACAAGTTTCCAGAACTTCATCCATTGTTCAAACAATCCCGCCCAAACTTACACCATTGGTTAATATCAAAACAACTGCACACCTCAATTTTTTGGTAGAAAATTACTCTCTAGATGTTTCAGGTAAGACGTCATTTAAACTTTCCAGTAAGTTGACAATGAATAGCTTCTAACTTCTAGTGCAACAGAAAAAATAGTATTTACAATGACAAGCTGTTTCAAGTGGTCATCATGCTGCGAGATGTTCCCAATCATCTCCATCATCAGTGGGTTCTTCAGCTTGAGGGTTCTCTTCATGCGCATCTTCAATCCATTTCCTGAGGAGCAAACATACAAATTTGACCAATTACAAACAATCATGTACATTAACAGTCTGATCATAAGCTTTAACTGATGTAGCTCATGTAGTATCTACTGTACAGATCACTGGTTTGTGACAGTATGTTGTGATATTGCTTAGCACAGCAGCCTAGAATTTCATTCCAAACCCTCACAGATGATCTGAATGTTCCTCAGGTTCTTCTGCCAGGTTGATGCAGAAGAAGATGAGCTTTGTGTGGATCTTCTCATCACCTGGTTTGAACAATATTTGCATGAGGTGACCCACACAACACAAGAAATATGCATCAAAACACATACAGAAACACTTTCAATCCACACAATGAATAAATGTATAACAGGAATCAATATGTACTGACTGCTTGGGATAATAGCTGACACAAACTTCAAATAAACCAACAGTTTCACTCATCCAAATGATGAGTATTTTAAACAGCTTTATTGTCCATTAGGGCGCATGTGTGTTTTCGAAATATTCCCAGAGCATGACAGTACAATGGGCCTTTTAAAGCGCATTTGAAAAGCGAGGAACATTTTGCATGTGGAGTATCGTGCAAAATGTTCCTCAGAGAGAAAACAAATGAAAGATATAAATGATGAAATGGGCTGTTACTGACAGGGAGAAGCATTAGTGCTGTCAGTGTTGGCGAAAACTTTGCTATTTGTGTTTAATATAAGAGCCAGAGTGAGTTGAGACAATATCCCCAAGTCCATTTCAATCAGCTCAACACTGCTGCTGATAACAGCCCAACTTGGCAGGCCCGTATTCTGGAGATAACTGTCCAGCTGCAAATACATTGAGAATGTGTAGATGAAGATGTGATGAACAGGAGACCAGAAGATGTGAAAATCCATGAGCCTGGTCACAGCGTGGGCTGATTGGATGTTAAACAGGAAGGCACGAACAGAGCGAAGCAGGCCTCTGAAGAGGCAGCAATCAGGCTTTTCCCATATTGAGTATCACATAACCTGGTCCCGGGCCTCCAAATCACGCAGTCTAGACTCACTGGCACCTGCTTGCTCCTATTTACCAGCAATGGGAGGCCCTGCCTCGTACCCCTGTGTCCTCCCCTCCCACCTCTGGCTCTCCATGGTTTCATAGCTCCATAACCCCTCCGAGCATTTCCTCACACACACTCCTCTTACAGCTTTGAGTAATTACCGCAAGACCCCTTTATGGCACAGAAATGGGTCTTCGCCAGTTCAGAACCAAGGCTGTTTGATCTGAATTCTCCCTTGCTGAAGAGGGTCCTGAGGGGCACACAATTCAGAAAGACAAAAATATAGAGCCAAACTTAAAAAAAACTTTAGCAATGAAAAAATACAAAACAAAGAAAGATTGCTTTTCTGACATCATACCCTGACTGTCTCCAGGCAATTGGCTGAGCCATTAGAATAGGGAATTTAACATTTTTACAAGCATCTGGTAGGCATTTTCACCCAATTAGGGAAGACAAGCATTTTAAAGATGACAACGATTGGGCAGAAGTTGTTTCAGAGAAATTGTAACCTGCCAATTGCTGGTGACCCCACAGAGGCCTGTTCCTATTAAATCAGCTTTGTTATCTCATTAAAACCATGTGAGAGAAAGACAGCACTAGAATTGCACTATTGTTACACTGTTAGGTGCATACAAAATACATGTAGGATATAGGACAGTAGCACACTAGCTAATACAGCACTATTCAGAATGCAAATCTGTATGCATAAAATACAAGAATGACCTACGACATTTGCAAAAATGTACAGTATATCAGAGAGCGTAACATATTGCATTATGGGAATATTATATCCCACAATGCAATGCTCTCAACATGACCCCCTATTTTCAGGGTAACCAATGAATCATAAGTAATATAAGCCACAGGGTTTTCAATCCCATTTTACTCCTTATTTGTCTGAACTGCCAAAAGTAAGTCATTTTCACAATAAACTGGATTAAAAATGCTAAACACACATATTTATTTCCAAGATTGCGAACTGGACACAACCCCTGAATTTTAGTCTCCTGAATTCAACAACACTGTCTGAATAATTAAACAGAACGGTTCTGTTTTATGTATGGGTTTTAAGAAGGCCCACTTCTTTGAAAAGGAATCCAAACGTTGAATCTGGCCTGCCTCATGCGTGCGACTCCACCCAGCCTTACATAAAAACACTGGGTTTTATATTTACATTTGCTGCACATCAATCAGAAGTGAATTCTGGCCTGAGGGAAGCAATCAGTAAGCGAAAATGAATTTGGATTTGTCGTCCACACTGATGATAGAGGATGCGCATCACTGCATGCTTGTGGGAGTCGTTACCTACATAAAGAACAAAAGAAACAATGTGTGTAAACCTTTAAACGCTATCTAAATAGATCAGTCATGGTTAGTTAGATAACGTATTTATACTGGCCCTGCTGAGAGCGAGTCATTTATCACTGAGATTGCATATAAGCACATGAGGGGTGTGTGATTACAATCCAAACTTATTTCGCTGGGGACAGAGAGAGAAAAACTGCAGACGTACAAACACACACACACATGCACTGCACACACACACACACACTTTTCCCTAAATGAGTCACGTAAACACTCTCTCTAAATACTCTCTTAATAACTCTTTGCAGCCTCTCTCTCTCTTTTCCCTAACATTTAAACTCCCCCGTGAGATAGGAAACACTCCGATGGATCAACTGAATAATTATTCATTAAGAGTCTGACTGTGGCAGCCGAGACACCCTAGAACACATTATCAAATCAGCTATTAGAAACAGATGTGGCTGAAGAGGTATCATAATAATAAAGCATAAAAAACAATGCATAAGACAGGAAAGTTGTGTAGCTAAAAAAGGAGATAAGCTTCGCTGGGAAGAGTTTGTTTAATTGGGGATAAAGGGGGAGGCATATATTTTAATGGCATTAATAAGGCAAGTGCTGCCCCCAGTGGCCTGGACATGTGTTTCTCATTAGCAGCCACAGACACTGCTGACCTGCGATACTGTTCACCTTGGTGAGAGCAACAATAAGGGAATAGGCTTTATGACGGCACCCGCACTACTGAAGCGTAAATGGCTAACACATTGAAAAAATGGGCAACAATTAGCCCCTCACACATAATCAAAGGGGGTATTTATAAAGCAGCACTTCCTTAGATGCAAAGGTGTTATTTGAAACTGCTTCTCTGAAAGAGTGAGCCATCATATTCAAATTACCATGAATACAAGGGCCTGACAAAGATGTACAAAGAGCAGCTACGGATTGCTTTGAAAAACTAAAAATAAAAACAGACACAAAGAAGAATTGTTTTCATATGACTTGTGTAGGTGAACTCAGAAATCATTGGTTAAATGTGTTTGGCTTCACTTGCTTCTGTAAACTGAGCAGTCAGATATCTGCAAGAATTCGGCCAAAACGGTCATTTTTTAAGTCAAGCTTCCATCAAAAGCAACGGCATCAACTTTTGGTCTCAGTGTAACTATATACGCTGCAGCTTGCAAACCATTCAGATGTAGATCACGGTTCTTTGCATCTATTTCAAACAATTCTCTACTGCAGATTTTAACTCTAAGATTATAAACCTATTAAACGCTGTTTCTAAAGATTCTGAAGATGACAGAAAATTACATCTGTAAAGTTTTAAAAGAAACTCTCTTGTTCATCATTTTTTTACTTTCATTTTAAGGAGAGGTTGATTTCAAATGGGAATGAAAATTGTATGGTTACATTTATTCTTAATCTACTGCTTTAGGAATATGTGAATTCATGGTTTGGTTTAGAAGGTTCTCTACAATTAAATTACAGTAGAACAATGGTCCAACCTCAAGGGCACCATCAGTATGAGAAAGAGAGAGTTACCCAGGAATTGGGTTTGGAGAGCAGATCCTCTTGCACCAGTTTGGTCTGCAGGCCTGTGTTGAAGGAGATTATAGAGGAGCCACAGAGGAACAATCAGCAGATCTTCATGTTCACAGTGATCCAGATGATCCAACTTCTCCACAGTGTCCATCACACCCTAATTGCAATACAATTAACACATTTGAACTCTTGAGTGCTATATGTTGGATGGAAGAACAACACAAATGATTTAAAACATGGTTTTCCTAATCTAGAGAAACAAAATGAATCTTCTTTTCCTCAGATGGCCAGACTTTTTTGTCCGACATGTGTTTTAATGTATGAACATGTTGAAAGACTTTCAAAGCCAAAAGCCAATTTCTTTTATCTACAACATGGATTTGGTAAGGGGATACAGGAATAAAAACAACTGCTCCTAATTTGGAGCCTTGATAAATGCACATTCATAGCCAGGGCAGATTGATTCCAGGTGGACTGACAGTGGTGCAGTTTAAGGACAAGCAGGGCGAGTTTATATACAGCAATGAACCATCCTGATGTAAATGGCTAATGACTAAAGACTGGCTAACGGCTAAAGACACGTTAAAATTGTAAAACTGTAATTGGCAAAAAGCTACTAATGAAATTGATGTTGATATAGTCACTAACATAAATGACACTCATTAATGACCACAAATACTACATTTTGGTGTCTTTTACTTTTTAAACATTACAACCACAAGATCCATGTGTTATATTGTGATAACAATAGCATGAGATGTTTACAGGATAAACTATTATGCACAACTTATTTTGGCTATACTGGTTGATTTTAACTATGCTGTATGAAAATAATTTCATACTGATCTATTGAATTGATATCCAAATAATTGTGGTACAAACATAGCATTTAAAGAAGCAAAAAAATATATATTTATCATCATAAGTCTTAAAGTGATCTAGTGTTTCCTAAAACTTTGCAGTAAGTCAGAGAACATCCAACATTCTGTCAGCAAATCCATCAGAACTTTGACTGGACCTCTTCATCTAACAGGACTTGTGATTAACAACAGTTTGTGCCACTGACAGTAAGGATATAAGCTTTGTCCTTCTCCAACTCGTCCTGTCACAGGCCATATTTCTTCAACTCTCACTCGATGGTGTTCATGAGGAGAGCGCAGATCTTCTCTCAGGGACTGAGAGTCTGAAATTGCAGAAAGAACCCAGAACAGCAATTATGAGCCGTGAGGGGTTTGTCCTTCTTTGACCTCCTGACTAAATTCACCCAGACACAGATGAATACGACAGAACCAACGAACTAGACAGTGACCGATACGCCGAGAAACTGAGATGAGCGCGTCACCTTTATTTCAAACTCCATTTCTGATTAATACATAAACAGAACTGAAGGATCAGGGCAAACATCTCATCATGCGTTTCAAATACATCCTTCAGCTGTCAGAGTCCTCCTGGCTCGCGTTGAGTAATTTCCACATTAGCCATGTGAAAACGTGAGCCAAGGTAAACTTTCAAATAAGAACACATACTCTCATGCCTCAAATGATTTCTGACGGCTATCTGAAGTGAAAGCAGTAATTTGATCTGAGGCCATGAAAGATGTTTTGAGAAGGTCTTATGATTTTGTTATGACTATAAAAGAGCGGCAATACTTTGAGCTGTCACATCGGGATGCACACTCTGTCACCTCGTGTCGGTATAAACCCAAATCAAGCTGTATGAAACATGCATTCTTAAAATGAACAGTTAAAAAATGAACAGACCATTAAGAACAGTAGGTGGCAGTCTTTATTTTAATGAAATTAAAAATAAATAAAGAGCCATTAAAGATCATCTTTAACATTTTTCTATGTATATGATAGCTACGGGTTTTTTAAATGTTAGACTATTTTTAAGGTGACAAACTGATTTAAAAATGTTGCTTTAACATGAGATGAGACGTGACACAGTGGTCAGAAATGTCTCTCTGCATGTGTTTATGGACCAACGGTTAACCCAAAATGGGCAACAGAAAAACAGAGACCTGTAGATTATTCATAATAACTGGAAAATTGCTCACAGCAGGCAATTTAATGTCTGCCAGTAATTGTCTTGAAATGTATTATTTGTTACACAAGGCTTGTTTTGATAGCTACAGAAGAGATGCTTCAAAGAAGATTTAGGATCACAAATCCTCAGAAAGCGTTTACTAGGCTGACAGTCTAACAGCACCCTAAAGCTCAACAAGCTAACATCAAAGCAACACACAAAGAACTGTAGAGAAACCACATACCTTAAGAAACCAGAGGAAAATGTAGACAATAGTAGCAGCTAATTCAACACTGAGTTTCCAGTCTTCTCTCAACACACGAGCCAAAAGCTCAGAGCGAAGTTTCCTCAAAAAACATCAAACACATCACATACTTATAAACAAACAACTTGACAATAATCATTCACAAAGATTAAACCAATGTACATTTAGACCACCAACTACACTATGAAAATCAAACAAATACTATTGCAGTGGGAAGGTTAAAAATGCCTTTTTTAAATGCTTTTGTGTGGCTCTTTACTATAATAATTTCTGATGTGTTTATGACTTAAGTCACAGAAGTCGCAGAATAACAACATTGATAGCAATATTACTAAATATTTCTGTGTTAATCTGAAGGAATTGAGGATAAACACAAACTGTAAGATTTTGGTTGTTCAGACTGGTACCATTATGCAGAAGGTCCTCCTGGTTATCAGGTCAGCTGGAGATTCAGGGTGAAACATCTGATCTTCTCTGACATGCTCTTCATCAATCTGAGTAAGTAAACATGGAAATGCAACTAGTTACACCATGTTAAATAAATAACATGTTAAAATAAATAAAGTTCAAATAAGTTTTGAAACAAAGCAATAAATAACATGCTTCCATTTCTAAATACTAATTAAAAACACAAAAACACAACAGACTTATTAGAATTACATTTTGGACAAAAAAATTGTACAATGTCTTTAAAATCTACATTTTGTACAGAAAACTTTTTAAAATAAAACTTATAACTATGATCTGACTTTAGATCATTCCTATTGATGGTGGTTTATTTTTTTTATAAAAAAAATTGTGGTTTTTATGGTGGTTTTACATAAATCGATGGTGGTTTTATTGTTTTTATTATTATTATTATTTTAAGTATAAACTTTGGTCTCTATGTTGAATACTTATTAGGACTGTACATAGCGGCAGTAGAAAAACAAATTAAATAAAAATAAACACATTTGAATTGCAGTCAACACTGTATAGCATCACCTGTCTCTCATACCAGCAACATTGCGTTATCTGTCGCATGCACATCTATCTCACATAGATATAAACTACTGATGAAAGACAGAACAGAGATCTTCACATATAACAGTTAATACGCCTTAAAGACAGGATGTGTCTCAAATCCATTTCTATCTACCTGCTCGTCCACCGTCACCCACCTGATGCGCTTCAGGGACAGAGGTTTGCTCGGGCTGAATGCTGCACTGAACACGGTCGCCATCTGTCGGACAGGAGAACAGAGGGATGGAAAAACGTGTCTTAAAATTGATAAGAGATGGGAAGAAATATCACCAAGTGCGTTTTGTTTAAATTAGCTTTAAATGTATATTTGTATCAGTATCACTGTGTCAGTGTTAAAAATGAAGCTAGTTTTGGCTTTCATTTCTGTGTGTCTAATACACTGCTTGCTGCAAGTGAAAATTGCTTTAAAATGCTGGGAGAAATTCTGATGACAGCCAAGCTGAAAACAACCAAAACCAAATAAAAAGATCTAAGAGGCTGGTTTGTTTGTTCATGCACCAAAACTTATAACATCTCACTAGCTATTTAATGCTGTATGCAGCTACAAACTGGGCCCTTTGTTTAGGTTACTTGCAAGTTGATAATCGACACGACTGGTCAGGAGTGAAAACCAACAGACTGTTATATTTTAAAACACTGGCAGACACAAAAAGTGTTTAAAAGCTTCACAGATTTTATGATAAGTTGCATAAGTGCATTTAAATGTAACTCAGACAGCATTGCTCTTTACCAGTTATATTATACTATAATGATCCAACATACGTCACACATATGAGTCACAATATTACCCGAAACTGGTTTACTCACATAATTGAATGTTTGTATTTCTTATAATGAATCATCAGGCTGGATCTGTGTACCAGTCAGCCCTTGAAAGCCATTTAAGGAAATTTTCAGGTTTTATGGTAAGCCATAATTGAGTAAGGTCTTTTAGATGCATTACTATTAGGGCTGAACTTTCAGTGATTTTAAACGCTTGTGTTGGAGGATCTGAGGTATAAACATGCTAACAACATCACAAATGCGTGTTCTGCTTACAGCCATTTGCTACAGAACTTTCTTCCACCACGAAACATGATGCTTGTTTCTCTGGGCCACCCTGCAAACCACCATCTAACACGTCTGAGCTGTCTAGCACTCCGGCAGTAATGCCAAAGTTAAACAGTAATCCAACTAATTTGAAACATTTTGGGGGTGATTTACAGGCGAAACTGTGAAATATGACTTTAATAATGCTTACAAATGGCTCCACCGCTGTCTGTCTGAAACATTCAGAGGAGCTGGAGAGTTTATGACAATGGGCAGCACGTTTGGCATATATCTGGCAACCCATTTGTTATCAGTGAAATGTGAAAATGACTGTGGTGTGGCTGTTATGGTTCCTGCAGACTGAACTGTTGATGAAGTCGCTGTCCTGCGGTTTAGCTGTAATTGGACTGAAGGTGCTTTCATGTGTCTGACTGCGGGATGTGTGTGGTGCCAGTACGCTGACTGAAGTGTTGCTGCCCTACTTTTACAAGCAGCTTGTTTGTTTCTTCATAACAGTGTGACTTTACTGTTGACAATTTAGGCCAATTAAACATTTTGCTAAATTTGGCTATTTTACTGTTTGAGTGAAAAAACAGTAATGTTAAATACAGTAACCAAACTAAATTGAAAACATTCTCAGATGGAGCAACATACATCTATATTTATTCATTTAAGCAGATGCTTTAATCCAAAGCGACTAACAAAGAAAGAGCTTTTAAAATTTTTCCTAAGAACCAACAAGCAAGCCTAGTCAACAAAGCTATGAAGACACAAGCATGTACAGATAAGCATGATGAGACTAGGGACAGGATGAACAGTAGAAGACGTTTGTTTTTTGTTACATACAATGTTAAATGAGGTTGAACATGAGAGCATTAGGAATTAGTCAGGTGGCTGCAAAGCAAATGAGTTTTAAAGCGACGTGTATCTGAAGAAGTAAGTTGAGGTAAGAGAATGAAGTACTGGTGATGGTTTTCAATAAAATGGCTACAAAAGTTGAACTTGTTAAAGTTGTGCCCAGAACATTGAGGGAACATTTTTCAAACTACTGTGTGACCTTTAGGGTCATTACCATTCAGGGTCAGTAGACTTCAGAAGTCATTACACTTAAGCCCTTATTTGGTCCCTCTCATGTTTTATGTTCATGCCTCGTTCGACCCTCAGGGTGAGTCCCATGCTAAGTCTGAAACCAATAATACACATAAACTGATGTAACCAAATGGGCTCAAACAAAGCTTGCACACTACATCATCACAGAAACAGATTATAGTGTCATATCAGAGCATCTCTTTGTCTTTTTAAAATAATTACTGTTGAAATGTAGGTCCATTGTATTTCATAGGAAACATTTCACCCTAACCTGTGCCAGCACCTTCTGAAAACAATTAACTAAAGGTCTGCTTAGCATGGAAGCTCCCATCAAGACTTTTAAGCATTCAGCCAAGTCATCATTATTCAGAATATGCTGGAAAAACATCGCCACCGATGCGGATAAATCAGTGTAGACGAATGAAGATGGGAACATTTTCGCAACGTGTCTGTTCCAGAAAGAGTTCAGGAATGTTGTTCATTGTCACATGATGCGGGAGGAGACAGGCAGTATTCAGCACCCCCCAACACCCCCTCTCTCCGCAGGGCGCACATCTTGCCCGCAGATGTCGTGATACCACAAACACTTCAAAGTGCCTCCCCTCAGACCAACTGATATTCTGACGCCAACTGTAAATGTCCTGGACACGCACAGTGGAAAATATGAAACCTTTTACATGGCTCTGGAGGAACGAATTTGGTGAACGAAGCGCTTCAATGCAATACCAACTTGATTTAGAAAACTTACAGTAAGAAATAAGTGAATTTGAATATTGTCAGTATAAGTCAGTGTAGTATAATCATGCTCAACACAAAACAATGTTCTTTTCTTGAGGGATTATTTCCAGACGAAAGCTTTGATATTATTTCCCATAGTCTGTAGACATGTGTTACTTCAGTACAGCTTCTCACAGTTAACGCGGTAAGACAGTTATGAACTTACCCGACAACAATTGACAGGCCACAAGAAAACCTCACCACAAACCAGCAGAAGAAACAAGAGTGGATTCAGTTCGTCTGGGCACCGATGATGCGTCTGTCTCTGTCATTTCTTCTAGACAGCTAGATCTTCCAGTGCCAGGAATGAACAAAGCTGAGCACAAAAATATTCACGCTTCAGATGCATCTGAGAATTAGTTAAGCTGAACTTTACATGTGAACGTAACATGAGAACATTTCAACGTTCCAGCAGTTTAAAACCTGCTAGTAATACTAACACAGGCTTATTTAATCCAGTTTTAAGCCAGTGGAACCCAAACCAAAGTTCAGATCTTGTTAGGTGATCCAGCTGTGATAGATCTATAAGCTAATAGGGAGAGTGTTTAAAATGAGCTTTATGGCACCTCTGAAGTGGCCTGCTGGCTTTGTGCTGGTTCACAGTTGACAGGCTTCACAAAGTTCACCTCCATATGGAACGTATATCACTCAATCTTCCTAACTGCTGCTGCCGCTACACTTACTAAGTTTGCTTTAACACATGGCAAGTGGGCTTCACGCTGTAAGTCTCTCCTGCACACATGCAAACACACTCGCTCACATATATGGTGGTCTGTGGTCAGCACTGTGTATTTTACTGGCCTGGACAACTGTGAGAGTATTTGATTTGTGTAAGACATTTAATCATCCATATATATAGTCTCTTTAAACCAAGTCATAAAGCATTGTTTCATAAGCAAGAAAATTTGTGACTGAACTTTTTTATTAATTCATAATTTTGTTATCAATTTTATTTCAATAATAATTTAATACAAAATCTTTTTTACAGGAAAATCCATAGATTAAAAAGGTAATTGTAAATAAGTGACATTTAAAATGCTGGAAAAATGTGACATTTGTTAAACTCCAACAATTGTGCAATGGATTCTCTGAAAAATACACGTTTTGTCCATGCATTCAAAACCCATTTGCCCAAAAAATCTGGAGAGGAATATTTTTCCCTTTTCTCAGTTGAAAAGGGCCTGAGACTTCTGAAAGTTAAGGAGTAAAAACTGCCAAGTCTAAGTAATGGATTATTCATTAATCATGTCATTGATTTGTGTCAACATACAGTCTAAGTCATTATGTTTCCATAAAACATGATGAGTCTAAATCAGTGTCAACCCAATACACCTGCGGCTACTGCAGAACTACTGTGATGTTTTATTTGGACACATCTACAGCCCTCTGAAGCAGAAACTGAAAAACATGGCATATTATGAAATCTCAGTTTGGGTTAAATGACTCATTTATTAATAGCTGTGGCCCATTTTCTCAGTGCTTCTGACAGCTTCAACCACATCCTTCCATGTGAATCAGTTGATGGAAATGTTCAAAACAGGATGCAGGATAAAAACAAACAATAATATTGAAAGCCCTCTGTTTAAAGTTCATAAAACGTCTCACATCAAGCCTATGCAATAATGCCCTCAAATAGCAATTCACAGAGATTGGTGGATATTTAAAAAACAGAAAACTGACCATTGGTGACAGATACCAGCATTAACTACATTAGATCATGGTTCACAGGGGACAATAGCCTGTACCAGCTGCTTATTTTCTCATTATCCTGAATGATACTCAAAAGAGCACATAAACTATTTTAAGCCCAGGGTGAAGGAGAGAAATGGGAAAAGTACAGCCACACAAAGCGGGTTGTTGTGTTTGCCAGCACTTTCTTGCTGATGGCAATATTAGCGTAATTTCAACCAGATGTTCATTAATGGCTTTTTAAGAGATCTCAGGGAGCGAGGTGGAAAAGCGGCCCAGATCTGCACTCTGATCTCAGGCTCGCTCGCACCGCACCGGGGGCTGGAGCTCCATAATAATACACATCATCTGACAGCTCCACTGCATAGCAACCAACCTGTTTACACAGACAACACTCACCACAGGGAGGCTATTCTTAAACTTCTCTCGCAAAAAACATCTTTCCCAACAATTACCTTCCTGTGACAGATATGATAAAGCAGCTGGGCTGGAATTCTACTGTAAAGCGTCCAAAAGACTGTAATATTTGTAACTGACTGTAAGTCACATTATAAATGGGATCTCATAAATGAGATAAATGAGTGTGAGATTAACTTATTAGACTATATTCATAAACATTTTCATGGTTCAATCCTTTAAACAAACATACCTCATTTAATTAAACACATTTATCAGCTACATGACAAACCAGGTTGAAAAAGTGCATAACAGATAAACAGATGAATAGAGAGGAGAGTGTATAGGAGTGAATGAGATGTATGTGTGAGAGAAAATGTATGAATGTGAAATATAATACTATTAAAATGCATAATAATCTTTATATATTCTCAGCTGCTTTGATATTTTTCACTATTCCAGAAGAGTAATTGTTCAGTATAACGTCAGCAAATTCTTCACTGAAGCGGCTGTGTTAATAATCTCTATTCCACCGTCAGAGTGCCTCCTACTTTAAAAATCTACCTAACTGAGAATTTTCTTCAGGTTTCTTCTACAGCTTTGCAAGGGCTTATGGGTTTTGCAGTACCAGTGCACACTTTGTTTTCTTCTCATGTGCATAGGCTGCAAGTTCTGGTGCTGTTGAGTCTTGATGGTTTTGATCAGCAGAACACCATGTACTTCCTTTGTTCCCTAATACAAACCAAACATGAAAACAACTGTTTATTGTTATGGGAGGAATGGGGTTTACATGCATTCCCAATTAAGAGCTGGACTTTCAAAATGGCTGCAGTCTAAATTTAAAATCTTCTCAGATCTAAAATCCCAATGCTTTTCACATTTATTCATTTGGTAGACATTTTCTTTTTTTTTTTATCAGTACTTGTGTTCCCTGGGAACGAACCCACAACCTTTGGGCCTCAAACACACCGCTCTACCAGTTGAGCTACACAGAAACACGCTCAAACAACAACAATGTAACCAGCCTCAGGCAAATAGCATATCATTGAACTACCAAATTGGACTATTAGTGTTGCATGATTCGCCTGTTTGTGAATGACAGAGCGTTATAAAGAACACGACAAGTGGTTGCAATCATTTCGGAGTTAATAAAGCGAGAAACGAGAGACCTTCACAGATTGCAGGTTTGTACTTTTCAGGTATTGTCTTTATGCCTATATTTGACACAGGCCCTCTCCAGCAATGATAGCCAGCACAGGAATACTGCACTTCCCTGTTGTTGCTCCGTTCCACCAGTCAGCCTGACAAAAAGCATTTATGTCAGAGGCTTGTGTTTTATGCCTAACTTCCATGGGCTGCACCAGGCCTCCTTTTGTTCTTCTGGTATAAAATGGGCATTGCAATAATTGTGACTGTAATGCTAATGGTGGGTTTATAATAGAGGTTCTGCTGATCCCTCCAGACTTGGATCACAATAGACTGAGATTACCTGGGCAAGCCTCACCACATATGGGCAGTGGAGAAGTCCAATTGGTAACAGATGCGAGCCTCTGAAACGCTGGCTTGAATAACACTGATATATCTTGGCCCTCAAAGCCATCACAATATTATTGATACACAACAAAACAGCACATGTGCTCATACGTCCAATAACACATAATTATTTAAGAGCTGCATAAAGAATCTTGTTAAAACATTATTCTGTAAGTGAATGAATGCCAAGGCTGCATTTTAATAATCAGTGATGTGGAAATTACAAACTTCCAGGTGTTTTAATGCAACAAACTCGCTTGTGCATTTGGGTGAGGCCTAATCGCGTCCAATAAACACATGGGAAAGCATAATAAACCAGGGACTATGGCTATGAAGGTTTGTCCTAAAACCCTGGGGTGAGCCCCTACACTCAATTACCTCTATAAACATCGCACAGCCCAGATTTCTCTCTCACTCTCTATATATGTGCAGCTAAAAGCATGAGTGCAACTCAATTATAATCAGCCCATTTCTGGGCAAGAGTTTATTTACTGGGCTAAAGCAAAACAAAGGGACATTTTGAGCTTACCTAAATAAACCAGCTATTAACCCTGTCCTCCACTTAAACTAATGCATTTATCCAGTGTTTGCTTTTGTGATACTTACACACAGGGTGGCATTTTAATGGTGTTAAATAGGCCACAAGCACAGGGCCGGTACAGACGTTATATTGCCACTCAGCTTGACATGAACGTGGAAGAAAAAAATGACATGTTGTCAAACTTCTAAGCCATCCCTGGTTTTCATTGTGATATATCAAGCAATAGTTCTTCAAGTTAAACAGCTAAAATGAATAAGACTGTACGTTTGTGGGTGTTTGGACATGTTCAGTGTCACCCAGGACTGAACTGACTGTTGTTGACAGGTAATATCTGAGTCTAGATCATAGCAGCAGGCCTGAGGAGCTTTGCTGAAACCCCACATGTTTAGTTGGTGGTCAGACACATCAGCTGAAGTTAAATCCACTGTTAAGCAGCAACATCGTTTCCAGAGTGAAAACACCCCCTGTTTAAAACAAATTGAAGAGGTTTTCAGGCAAATTGTTGTTAAGGTTATATTTAGTGGTCACAGTGCATGGTGCTGATGCCAGTGTTGATGACTTCACAAGTATGAGAAATCTGTCAATGTAAATCACACAGAAAAGAATGCATAACACTTTTCTGTGGTGTTTGTTTCAACAAAAGAGTTTGCATGGAAGTAAACAATATTTTCTTACATTTTGTCATGTATCTATTATGAAAAAACTTTGACACAATTTGACACAAACAAAATCTGTTTCTCAGTTAGAATGTCACCATAAAAGAGGAACACAGACATTTATTTTAAAAGTATGGAAACTGAAAATAACATTTTGTATTATGGGGCATTTAAAAATGTTGCAGAGGAAGTTCTTGTTGTGCTTGTTGTGCTTTTATGTTGCGTACCAACATAAAATGACATCAGTAGCATTATGCTACATCCCTGCAGTTAAGAAATAAAAGAAGTTTTAGTTGGTAGCATTGCTAATGTAACATTACTCCCCAATGCTGCTAAAATATCAACAAAAGTCAGAGATTTAGAAAATCTCAGTTGATTGTTTGAGTTAAAGCTGTCACTTCCTGTTCTGTATGTCCTCTGTGTGACCTTCTGACAAACAGCCAAAGGCCTTCCTGATGTCATCACCTCCCTCAACTGCTCTCAAACTTGTCTTCACCTCAGATACATTTGCATACATATACCGAAATCTATGTAACTGTCCAGATACACAATTTAAACTGGACACGCTGAATATTTAACAGTTCACGTTCTTTTGGAACAGCTACCGTTTGAAATACAATATGCAATTTTGGTCTGGTTGAACTTTGGAGTCCACATCGAATGCTATTGGTTGGGAAAGAATGTTTGTGTTTTTAGACCAATGGGAATATGATATTGATATGAGAGTGTAAGTTTTGACAGCCTCTGCAGCTGACAATTACTTTAGTCAGATTTTTTGTAAGTACTTTGGGGAACACAGTCTTTCGTACAGAAAACCAAGATGTATTGCTGTTAATGGTAATTAAAAACATGAGGGAGGTAGGTATCTGATGCTAACACACTCCCTGAAGAAAGCTAAGCTGACGCTAAATAATGTGCTTCATTCATTTATTCATTCTCCAATGACAATTTTGAAGCCAAACATATAAAATCCATGAAATCCTAGTGTGTAAATACAGAAATGTTTTATATTACATGAATTCAGTCCAGTTTTTGATATTTGCAGATACTTCTAGAGGAATTTTGTATATAAATGAGAACAGATATGTTTTTCTAGCATGTGTTTGTCCATAAATCTCTTCATATCTTTTATACATTGATCTGACTGCTGCATAGCCGTCTCTCCACAGATCAGGGCCACAAAGTCCAGCGTGTCTTTTTAGGTCAAGAGTCCCACTGCAAGTGTGGGAAGCTGCAAAGGTCACGAATGGAAACTAAAAAATGAATCTAGGACAGGAATTGGTGGTTAGAAAGAAGGACACATCCTTAAAGCACGGTCAGGGTCGTCCGGTGAGCATCTGGCCTGTTTAAACACAGTCATTAGTGAAGCCCGCCAATCAAAGAGAGGCCTGTGTTGTTCCAGCTTTAAATATAACACACATTAGACAGCATGTGCAAATAAATGTCTGAATGCTTTCGTTCTGGTTGTTTGCCCACCTTGAAGTTTTTGTTTTACTTACCTTTAGCTGTGCAGTGATCTTTTCTAGATGTCAAAGTAAGGAGCCCTCTGAACTTGGGCTGCTCTGTTCATTGAGCCGGTCTGATCTGCCATAACCTTTTCACTCAAAAAATCAATGACCAGCAATTTCCTGTCCATAAATCATGCCAGGCTTCTGTGCCTCAAAATCTCAAGTGATTTTAGTTTCAGTGTCACAGTACAGAAAATGTTTTTTTCCTATACTGTAGCCTAATAAACAATGCAAATAAAATGTTCTTTATTGCTGCTTTGTCATTGTTTTTATTGTTATCTTTTAAAAAAATCATTATACATTTTATGCATTTACACACACACACATTCACAGATGGAAGGAAGATGTAGCCATATCTTCACAGCCAAAGGGACATTATGAGAAAACATAACAAACACAAATTTAATTTGCATGAAAAAACATAATCATTCAATTTATTGTGTTCTTCCTGCAAGCAATTGGTTTGATAAATTCATACGCTGACATGATTCCCAAGGTTGTGCATCTGCAGTTGTTGGGAAGCAAAGCAGGAGAGCTTCCAGTCTGCTCACAACTGTGCATACACTGTGCAATTCTAAAATATTTTCAAACCCAATTTCCTGTTTCCTGCTTGAATCATTTCTGCTGTCATGGCAACATTTGCTTTGGGCTCTCCAGCTCACATCTCACTCACATCCCATCATATTGGTGGAAAAGTTGGCTGCCAATTTGTGTGAGTTAATGGGTGATAGTAGATGAAAATATTCTCTGAAGTCCTGCTAGAGTTCACATATGGAGGAGGAATGACAAGCTGTCTTTGTGTTACAGAGTGTAGAATCTTAAAGGAATAGTTCCCCAATACTGAAAATACAAAAAATGTTGATTGTGCCCTATTTAAAAAAAATGCAAGTGAATGTAGAAACAACAGCTGTTTGTTTCTAACATTATTACTGTGTTTTTCAAAATAAAAGTCAACATGTTATTTTAATTTTTGGTTAAACTGTTCCTTTAAAAAACATTTAAATAACCTGCAGTACAACCCACATTCATGCAGATAATTTATTTTTTATCATTGGTGTTTATATGAATTTTAGGTTTGGTCACTCTGTATAATCAAAGCTAAGGAGTGAAACACTGGAGTGTAAATATCACTGACACTGACACAGCAACAAAGCTAATTTTTAGTAGTTTCAAATGTTGATTAGCTTTGATCCAAAAGCTCATTTAAACGGGATGTGTTTGGGATTTTTTCAGTGGTGAGTCATTGAAACACAGTATCAATCTTAGCACCACACTTGAACAAATGAAAAAGTTTTGTTGACGTTAACAATGCATTATTTTAGTTCGGTTTTGAAAGATTACTTGCAATGAGGAAATTTCTCACCCAGACGTCACAATGTGAGTCTAAATATAATCAAAATATGGCATTCATCCACAATAGACTCTTTGTGTGTAGTAGTATGCCATATTTGCTTCTTGTCACTGTGCCATGACATTGATTTGACACGTGTCCTCAGGCATCGTTTTGGAAAGAAATGTAACATTATGGAATTGGCCTAAATTTATCTTTTGTCTTTACATACAACACAATTATCATTTTTATTGATGGGCCCCTCCATCTTCTGCAGCCCATGTGTTTTCTATCATGGCCCTTTACTGTGCCAGCACAGTCTGGCACAGAGAAAATTTTCATATTGTGACTAATGGTCGTTTCGATTTCAGGAAACCTTATTAGATATTAATGGGCAGCACTGTGAAGTTGAACCTTGGGTGTCAGTGGACTGTTTCAAAGTTCCAGCAGGAGCCTTTGCATAGGGTACCCCCTGCCCAGCACACACACAAACACACACACACACATACATCCTCTATGCCAAATACATGAACACACATAAACACAACTTCTAGGCCACTGTATGGGCCTCTCACATCTCTGCTAGTATTACATGATTTCCTCCTGAAACCGTAACTATCCAAATGCTTACGCTTTTTCCACAGGAAGAAACAAAGCCAAGAAAGGCTGCAATTTCAAAACGAGCCTGCTGATAAAATCAGGATTTAATAGACAAATGAGGGAAAATTGGATTAGTGTTGCAATCTGAACAGCCATCTTACATCTGTGCTGGAACAGTTGAAACAGATCAACGTTACTCCTATCAATGCCTACAAGCACACAAGTCCTTATGAAAGCCCACTAGAGAGGTCTGCCATTGGTCTATCACTCAATAACCGAGTTAATGGCCTAACACTTCCCATTAATAAATGACTACTTCTAGCCTCCTGCTCCTTCAGAGGTGACATTCATCACTGCTCTTAATTTTGTTTATCTTCTTCATGTTCTTTCCCCTTGGCGATGGTCATCCATTAGCCGTTCTCCTCTTCAGGCCTTCCTCTTCATGGCCTCAGCCTGTCGGCCGGCAGGGTCAACGGGTTAATATAAGAATAAGCCTAATTTCCAAACAGCTTCGAGTCCCATGAGGTCTTTGGAATGTGAGGAGGTGGTTCCTAAACACTGTTCTGCAGGCCAAGACTATCGTCATTCATGAACTAAGAAAACTTAGAGAATAAAGGAAATGATCATTGTTGCTTATTTAGCTGTATCTGTGATGCAGGGATGTTGGCTCACTGGTTCTGCATTACAGCAATGAGGTCAGGAATGGCAAAACACTGTTAAGATTAACCTTTCTATGGGTTATTAGACGCTGTTGTTTTGCACTCATTTTATCCAATTTGATAGAGTGGGCATAGCTGTGGGCTTTTCTTTGTCTACTAATTTTTTCTTTTATCAAAACCTGGCTCTTGTTTTTGAACAAGTCTTATCCAATTTTCCATGAAAACAGTCTTAAATTAAGTTAATCTGAAGTCCTTGGTTGGATTGTACATAAACCACCAGACCTCAGCTTGGTTTGCCATCATTTTACCTCACACAAGTTTTGTTAAGGCCAAGTAAGATAGTGAATGACTGTAGAAAATCACGAAATACTTTACATTCATAATATTCAGTGTCAAGACCGCTTAACATGATGTATTAAAGCAGGGGCCTCAAAATCAATTCAGTCATCGTCGTTAAAGATTAAACGACGCATATACAACCAAACAGACGTAGTTAAATGTACGGCTGGTTTGGTCTTAGTTCATCTTCATAAGCAGCATTTTTTGGATCTGCTTTTCATTTGCGTGTAGCTGCCTCTCCAGACAACTTAGAAAAGTATGAAACACGAGACGTAAAAAGACTGAGATCAACACACGCTGGACACGCATTAGTTATAGATGGCAGCTTTTGACACTGTATGTAAACGACACGGCTTGAAATAATCGGATTACAATAAACCCTCTGTAACTATTGGACATGTTTTATTGTGACGCGTAAGGAAGCGATATAAACATTTATTTTATTAGGACTTAACAATAGTCAAGACTAAATATTTTTATTGCACGACATTTATTTCTAGGAAATACTGCCTTAGAGAGATGGTTTGCATTTAGTTTCATAGACTGTTTATTTTAAAATAACATCCAAAAACTAAAACAACAAAAAGAGTTACAGGGTCCACATTTGCAGAAAGGCTATAAACTTTAAAGTCCAAATTAAATTATATTTACAGTCACTCATGGACTTTATAAATTGCTGAAGTTTTTTTGGGTGGGGCGCATTCCGACCCCTAAAGTTTTATGTTTGTTTTATTCTGTTTATATATGACGTATATATGACAAACACAGACTCTTCGTTCTCAGGCCTTTGTTTCTTTCTTTGCTGTGGTCGTCAGACAAATTTATTTTACGAGAAACATGATATAAGAAAATTTCGTGATAAAAACAAATGTTGTGTAAGGTGTGTGTATGTTTGATTTTTAAGGCAATAAAATAATTCAGGACAGGAAATAAGGGTATGAACGACTGTTCTTCGTGCAATCGGCACAACTTTTGCAAACCAATATATAACAGACTGAAAAAACGAAAAACATTTATTCATTTATTTTTTAAAAAAACTGCTTTATATCAGGCATGTACCTATGACTTGACTGAATTACTTGCTTTATCGTTGTTTTACATATATTTGAGCATAATATTAATAACTAGTTTCTGGCTAATATAAAAAGATAACAGTCCAAACCGTTAGTATGTACCGTTCTATTCACTACAACACATTTGCTATCTGTATAAGCTTTCTGTATGTGTTAGCTAATAATGAATAAAGGTACATTTTAGGTTACTCCTAATATCTGGCAATATATTAAAAGACAGTATTATTATTATTATTATTGTTGTTGTTATTGTTGTTGTTAAATAATTGTTCATAAAATAGTTCAAATCTGTTATAGGCCTGTTTTAAAGATGTGTTTCTTAAAGTTTTAAAAAGATATATAGTTATAAAGAGATTTCATTTTTGTCATTGTATAGACAACGATCTTGACATTTTAAAGACAAGTGTTATTTGTGGCCGTGATCATTATACTATATTCCTTTACGTATATAGACTTTAACGCATTTATTACATTATGCCTGTTGGTACCAGTGAATGCAGAACAAATGCTGCCCCTAAAATCAACCCGACAACACGTTTATTGTACAGTATCCTACTCAGTGTATAACTGGTCGCAGTCGTTCACGTAAATATGAACGCGCCCATACTAAACATGCAAAGATTTGATGCTTAGTGTGCTGGGGTGGGTTTTCTTTTATTTTATACAGTGCCTTAACCAATTTACTTTACTACATTTCGGGAAAAATGTGTGGAAAAACTGCTTGATCTAAACATTTAAGCTTATTTAAGATGCATAGGGCAAATGCATTTCTTTATACGCGTTCAAATACATTACATTACAAACTTAAATGCCAAGAAAAATAAACCTCCGTTATTTAAATGATTTAAAAATAGTTTTATGTAGTTTATGCAGGCCTGTTTTCTGTACCCTGTGAGGCAAGAACTTTTCTTCAAAAAGATTCAAGGGTCCGATATGTGGCAGATTTACGGGCAGAGTAAAATAATAATAATATAAAGGCAAAGCGTTGCGCTGGCATAGGGCAGCGAGCTGCTTCGGGGAGAAATAGGATCTAGAGGGAAAACTAATGATGAAGAAAGATCTCCTCAATCCAAGCTCCTTAATTAAATGCATGGAAAGAACGAGAGAGGCGCTGCACATCTGGATTCAATCTGCGCCCCTTTGATGGCATCAAGTGTTCTTTTCCCAGACCTAGGAGGTTGACGGAGGCAGCTTGGAGCCTGAACTCATGTCATTGCGACACATGCAGAGCTTGATCCCCTCCTGCCGAGAGACTCTTTAAAAGCACGCAATGCCTTAACATCTTCTGTAAACATATTTAAAAAGAATAACATTTTAGTGTCAAGTCACTAAGAACGTGACGTCGGTGGAGAATGTCCATACTGCCCTCGATCTTCGTCACTGGGTTAACTTTGACTATATTACGTGTTGATATAGGCAATATCGACTACTTTATAAAAAAAAGGCCAATATTTATTTCACTAAAAAGAGAGTCTGTTGAATCAGACAGTCAACCTAACTGTGAAGCAGATATTAGTTCTGTTGCTCACAGGATACATGTGAAAACTGGAATGGGCATGTGTGTAAAGTTCGTGTGTCTGGGGTGGGAAAAGAGCATTTCACTTTGTAAAAGTTAGAAACACTGACAAAAGCCTTGCCACGTTATTAGGGTTTCTTGTATGTCTATCATCCCTCCCGAGGGCTCTAAATGCTCATGTATGTTGTGTTCAGGCTCCCCCCTCCGTGCCAGTGTGTCGTCTGAAGTACTGGAGAAAGGAGCTTAAGAGAGACTCGTCCGAGCTCCTACTATTGGGCGCAAGTCCTACATTTGCGCCTTCATATATTTTTGTCGACGGCTTACTTATTTCAGTATTTATAACTTCGTCAGAAGGAGAAAAGCAAGTCTCAGTCAAAACCTGAGGAATGCATCCGGGAAGGCGAATGGTCGCATAGATTTGGAGTCGTTGGTGTAGAGATGTCTGTTGCTGATGCCAGTCCCCACAAAGACACATGACTGTCAACTTTAGGAGCGGAAAACACGCTTGCTTGGATCACAGGACCCCGAATTACGGATCTATTTGTCGAGCATAAATTGATTGTTTACGGTCAAAACTTAACCGATGTTGGTAACAGGCAGACGAAATCTTACGACTCGTCAGTTTGCGTCATGACTTCCAGCTATGCTCATGTAATGGACAGACAAGCCACGCTACCCAACCGACTGGAAAGTCCGATCACCGCAAATCAGGATCATTTACAGGCTAAGAAGAACTTTTCCGTGAGTCACCTGTTGGATCTGGAGGAAGCGCGGGAGATGGTGGGAGCTCAAGCGGAAGAGAGCGCAGGGGAGGCGGGTAGGAGTATGCTGGAGTCTCCGGGGCTGACCAGCGGCAGCGACACAACACAGCAGGAGAGTAAGTGATACATTTTACGTAATGCATTTCCCTTTCTTTTTAGATTTCTTTAAAATCATATTTCAGCTTAACATGTTTTCAATTTGAAAATTATATTATGTTATTTATAACTTTGTAATATTTATATTCTATTTTGGGGGCAAACCGATATATAAACGCAATAAATGCATTACATTTCTAACGTGATAATATTGTCTGAAAGGCACAAACACTGAAACTATTTCCCTGTCAGTTTGTCCATCATTAAATATAAATATAACATTACTGTCCTGTAAAACTTTAACTTCACACCAACGTGTTTAAATAATGCTTTAATAATATACATCAAATTTAGATCACAGACCAATACAAGTATTTAAAATGTTTAGGAAAAATAATAGGCTAATGCAGAAACTGACTTTATTATTTTACACATAGCACTTGGTTTCTTTGACCCAAAACAACCAGGAAGTCTCGATTTATTAATTTATTGACATGAGTAGCACTTCAGGGTACGAAAAGCTGTCATGTTTGCATGTCTACAGCAGATGTATTACAGGGATGCTCAAGGTATTGTATATAAAACATTAACGTAACTGTTTAAATAAGCCTTAATTCATATTGGATAATTCTTAACATTGTTTTATTTTAAATCTAAATTTATATCTAAAATAATTGTTCGGGCTCGAATGACAAACAGAAACTTGATCTTTATTTTTGTGTTTTCTGCTCAATAAAAATAACAGTAAATCTGAGTGCATATTTTTATAAGAGCCACGTAAATTTCATCGATGAAATAATAAACGTACATTTCAGATTAAAAGTCATTAAAGTCACAAGAATTAATACTTTAATAAATTCACTACTGACGACTAAATAATGACGTTTTAATAAATGAGGTCACTTATTATTTTAAACGAATACAACAAAATTGTCATACTTAACAATCATTTGTTTTCATACATCATTTGTATTCAATACATTTAACAAATGTCTTTAAATCACATTCGTGTATAAAAGGAACTAAATAAATGTAAATACGGGCGCGTGAATTACATAAAATTAAAAAAGGCCAATAGTGCACGTTATAATTTAGTAAAATACATGTACAAGTATGATGCACTTTCTTTCTATGTAGTTAAATAATGTAATATTGTTTCTTAATAAAAACATGACATACATTTAACGCTTTATGTATAACGGGAACTGAGAAAAATCCCTTATAGGCCGCACTTGACTGTATGAAGTCCTAGTTGCTAAAAACCAAAAGAGTAGATTTCTATGTGGTCAGTGATTTCTATGGCCACCGACCACACAGCTGTCACATGTAGAACTGTTAAAGCTCAGGGCTCAGTGTTGAACCTTTTATCTATATTTTGAGTTTACGGCCTTGGAGGAATTGGGGGCAAATCAATTCGTCACTGTATTTTTCTCCCTCTAGTTTTATGCAGCGATGTAAGAACTGATTGATGTTCCACAGAAAACGCAACCAAGATCGTATTGACCTCCATTTACAAAGGAGGGCCAGTCTAATTTTAAAAGAAACAATGTAATAAAGATAAATTATATTAAAATGTATATATACAGAGTATAGTTTGTAATAGTGCAAAGTCTTAGTAATTGCTTGTACATTTACGTTTATATCTGCTTGTAATTCGATAGTTTTATATTGTGGCCTTTTTATTGCATTTCTGTAGACCTAAGCCAAATTAATGCAAGACTATGTCCATAACAAACAAGACTGGATGCCAGTCTGCATGAAAAATATTCTAAAATGCACCAATGCCTTTAACTTCTCTATAATTTTCAACTGATTCTGTCTCACTTATGTATTTAATTATCAGTCATAGGGTTGTTAAATGAGTACAAATCTACTACAACAGGGATATACATGACAACATAATCCTTATTTCACGGTGTGTGTGTGTGTCTCCTCAGACGAACAGCTCAACTCAGAGGAGAAGAAAAAGCGCAAACAGAGGAGAAACAGGACCACATTCAACAGCAGCCAACTGCAGGCCCTAGAGAGGGTATTTGAGAGAACACATTACCCCGACGCTTTTGTCAGAGAGGACTTAGCACGACGGGTCAACCTCACTGAAGCTCGAGTGCAGGTTAGTTCATTTTTTTTAAATTAGCCATAGACAATTTATAGAATCAACTCATGGACAGTCTGATGACATCATGTTGATGATGAAAACATAGAGATGACCTCATTTATCTATCTAAAGTGTATATAAGTATATAACACAGATTATGTCAAATAAGAATCTTTTGTGGCTTCCCAGGTGTGGTTTCAAAACCGACGGGCTAAGTTTAGGCGAAACGAACGTGCGATGCTGGCTAGCAAGAACGCCTCTTTGCTCAAGTCTTTCTCAGGAGAAGTAACAGCCGTGGAGCAGCCAATCGTCCCTAGACCCGCTCCCAGACCCAATGACTACCTGTCCTGGGGAAGCTCACCATCGTACAGGTTAGCTCACTTTTGAAAACACTAAGAGGCCATAAATTAAGGGCTTTGAGGTATTGAGTTTTTAATGTCCTTGGAGGGTCTATTGAATTATGCCTCTGCAAGCATTCATGAGGAAAACTGCTGTTATAGTTGTTTCTAGATATGGTTCCAGAGAGACTTTAGACTTATATTTAGATATTCTGGAATATTTACACCTTATTGTTTATTTAGCACTTGTTTTCTGTGGGATGCTGTCAAGATGACAAAAAATAGACATTGATAATTTTATACTTAAAAATACAAACTTATTAAAACATGTTTAAAATATGCAACAATCACACTTTTTGGAAAGTATAATCATAACATTTGATACATGCGTGGGCATAAATTTATGTGACTTGTGAAGTATGTATTGTAACAAAATAATTAAGTTATATGTTTAGTATAATGACGTCCAAATGAGTTGAAAATTTGTAACATGATCATCAAAAACAGATTTATAAAAATGTATAAAAGTCAAATGAAGTAGTTCCACATTTTTATTCAGCCACTCAATTTCTATTTTTCCAAAACCAATTACTCTCATTTTGAAACTTGGACACACTTGGGCAAACAAATATTTTTGTTTTTTAATAAAACTCAAACCAAAACATTGATGTTAAAGTTTATTATATTATTTTTGTTTTTTCCTCTTGATTTCTGTAGTTGGGCTTTATGTTCTAAAATATGTTCTGTGTAAAAATTAAAAATATTACTGGTATAATTATTAGTAGAGTTTTTTTACATTAACTGCATAAAAAACAACTGATTTTAAAAAATGAAACATCTTCTGACAACTCTCTTACAGTGCCATGGCAACCTATTCTCCATCATGTGCAAACAACAACACAGCCCAGGGCATGAATATGGCCAATAGCATCGCTAACCTGAGGTTGAAGGCCAAAGAATACAGTCTCAATCAGGTACCCACAGTCAACTGAAGTGAACAGCAGGGCTGTCACAGAACATTCCCAACATCCTATCCAAAATCCTTCTTTGTCACAGACTCTGTCCTATTTACATATGTTTCTGTTCTCCTATATGTTTCTTTAACTTTACACATCCAATCCTCAAAGGAGTGGAATCAAATAGAACTTCAACAAGGTACCAAGCATCACTAAACCCATGATTTACAGAAGACATGCCATGTTCTTGGCATGTGGGAAAATGACATGGAAAAATGTTTGGAAAAATCACAACATGGAAACTTTCTGTTCACGGACAGTGGCAGCACAAAAGTGAACATCTTTTCTGAAGATGGTGGCTTGCTATAGATTTTCCTGAGACTGTTGCTGACCACGGGGATTTGCAACCTCTGTGGAATTTACATGCTACAATCTTGTGGACATCTGGGAAGGTTTTAGGATTTCCCATTGATTTCTTGTGGAACTCATAACTGTGCACTGAGGAAACCAATTGAGATTTGGAATGTTTTGTTTTTTGGAACTGGGCAAAGTTTGGCTTCCTTAATACTATATTCTAAACTTATTTTTCACAGTTTCCATGACAAGTTGGGACTATATGTTTATTTTGGCTTATACAGAGATGTAGCCATGTTTTACTATGGTATGTAAGTAATGTTGAACTCTGACATCTGTTCTATGAATTTGGAGCCTAGTTTTGATTTTACCCATTTATACTGTCTAAATATACTTACACATGTAATATACCTTTGCAATAAAAATGTCTAAGCAGCATCATGGCATTGTCTTGTAGGATCAGTGTGTTACAAGACAATCTGTGTGTTCTCAAAAGTTATTTTACCCTTGTCAGTCACAGACGCATCCTTGATTTACAGCAACAAATCTGAGCATGTTTTTATGTTAAAGTTTCACAAAGTTTCTCTAAACTTTTTCTCTGTTTTTTCTGTTGCTGGCAACATACAGTCATACATATGAAGTCATATTACATGTTGTACATAGCCTGTGTTAGAATAAAGGTAGATGCATTATACTTCTCCAATTAGCCTGTTTAATTGGCCTGGGTGCTGCAGTGCTGCCCACTGGATCTATTTTCATGGTTGTGTGTGTGTGTGTGTGTGTGTGCGCATGTTCATTAACTGGATAGGAGAAACACTGAAGACAAATTCTACGTTTGGTCATTATTCTTAGGCAGCTTGTAACTTGATATTTAAACTACTCAGTGTCTCTCTGAAGACAGTGTATGATGGCTGTTAATCTTTGCCTTACCTTGTGTGAACAGTTACTTTCAAACTCTAAAATAACTTCATCAGGACTCCTGGGTTCTCTGTGAGAAACAGTAGAAAGCTCAGCAGATATTTCTGTGGATCCACATGCAGTCTTTCACCATCACTCTTTTCTATGGTAAACTAAAATTGGGAAATGATAAAATTCAGTTAATGGTCAGTTAGCTTGAGCTCCAAACACTTCAAACACTGATGGAAGATCTCATTAAAATGCTTGTATATTTACACTGGATATGAAAACTTTTTAAAGGCTAAAGAGGAAAAAAATCATCTGACAGCGCCTTCTTAAAAAACAGCCACTGTGTTTTACTATCTGACGACGGACTCTTTGGTGTTGCATGTTGAACTCTGATTCTTTAAACTAGTCTTTAGGGCCAGTGCTGTTAAATTTTTGTTGAGCAGGAATGTTTACTTTCAAAACAGGCTTTTTATGGCACAGGAAGTGATCGTTTGAGTTTAAGTGGCCATGGGCTGGTTTTGAATGACTGACACTGGCTTGTTTATGTACCTGACGGCTCCCTTGGTCTGCTGATTAGATGTGACCTCAGGTGACCTCACAGACAGTCAATCGGAGGAAGGGCTGAACTGATATGTTTCAGCTTCACAAAGAAATCTACAAGCTGTCATCACTGTAAAGGAACTATAGCACAGCGCAACAATGTCTTCATAACAACATGTTTGGCACAGTTTCAGTGACTTTTTTTTATTTTAAGATGTTTTTGTAACAGAATACGTGCCTTGGATTATCTCCATTTTTCATTATTTTAATTATTTTTAAGGTTGCTTGAAAGGAATTTGATAGATATTTAAATATATAAAACACACACACTGTTATTCCAACTCTTAAAAAGCCTTTTGTGTCCCTAATGAAAGAAAAAAGTTGCTTCACATTAAATAAACGGTTGAGTTAAGTGAGATTTGGCAGAAGCCTCAGTAAGTAATAAGACGGACCTTTCCGTAAATGATGCATCTATATTAAAATTTCTGTCATTATTCCAGTTGTGCTGCCTTTAATGTGGCTTTCTCCGCAAGCTGGTTTTGTTCCATCCAATTTACAGCAGAATCTTTATGATCCACCAGTTCGTGAGTCAGACCATTTCCAAACACAGTCATTCTCTGAGGACCTGGAGCTTCACTTAAGAGTAGAAGCTATTTCCCATTTCAACAGCTTTTTCTGAAACAACCCTCTTTCAGCCATTTATATTAAGGTCAATGGGCCTTGAAGCTTCCCTGACAAAGTGAGTCACTTGTTAGAGGAAGTTTAATAATACATGCAGAAATCTGGATGAAATCGATACAGACCTCGTGCCAACATCAACCAAACACCTAGAAGTAAATTTATGACTCTAAAGTGTGACTCTAAAGTTAATTCTGTGATGCAGTGGCTCTTTTACAAAGTTTGTGTTTATTCACATGCAGTTGATTTAATAAATAATGAAACATTGTGTCTCTGGATGAAGAGAATCTTTTAAGAAGATTAACAAATGGAAGAGGAACAAAAAAACTTCTGGCTGGACATCCATCCTACCCTTCACAGGCTGGGCTCCGTGACCCCAAGTGCTTCCAGATGTTGTATAGATCTGACCTGAGCCCCAACCACCCCGATTGTACGCTCACCCCACCCCCATATAATTCCTCTGCACCCTGCAGCCTACTGACAGAGTCTCCCCAAGGACAGACAGCTCTATGGATGACAAGCGAGCGGCTCACCCCCATCAACCTCCACATCTGGAGCCCATTAAGGAGGAGACAGTCACAGAGAGAAAAATATGGAGAGAGAGAATAAGTTAAACTAGCATTGGTTGGAAGTGTGTTTTGATGTATTCGCACTACCACTCAGACCAGAGACTATGCAAATTGTGAGGTGTGACATACACAAACACCACCAATCAAATCGCGTGTGACGCTTAACAGTGCCCGCTCATTATTAAACCCATCTTTCATATTTTTCCCATTCATTTGTTCCATTTGGTTTTAAAAATACTTTAAATGAAAGTGTTGTAAGACCTAAAAGCAAAGAGCTCAGAGACAACAGACTTAATCTGATGCTGAAAGTCAAACTCACTAAATGAGTTTGTCACAGTTTGTGGATGCCATAGAAATGATGTCTTTGACATCTGGTAAAACAGCTATTTTTAGTATTCTACAAATATAGGTTATTAAAAATTATGAATATTAATATTATTGTGGATATAAGTAAATGATACAGAAACAACAAAAAATTTAACTATATAATTTCTTCCATGAATTATAATATTTGATTTTTGTCATGCCCCACACAAGACAATGTGTGAGCCTACTTATTGTTTCTATAAACAATCTCTCAAATTCTTAAGGTTTTGAATGCAATTACCATAAATAAACAATACCATCAAAATCACATGGTTTGTTATAATTTGTTGCACAAAAACACAATTTTAAAGAGCTTTAGAGACTTACTAACACATACCCAGACCAAAACGAACATTTTTGTCTGCTTTTCCAATAAATTGTACCTCAGGATCTATTTAACAAATACCAAACAGACACATGTTTGGCATGTCACCATATTGGAAACTGTGAGGCTTTGAATGCGGATCAGAATTGTTCAGGGATGATACATTCAGAGACAACAAGAGCCAAAACACTGCGGTCACCTTCCCTCACACTGATAACCATCAGCCCCGCCTGCTGTGCTCTTGCTGTGGAGATGACCAGAGTGATTTTTCCACTTGGAAAAATATTCATTGAGGGTTCACAGAAAGGTCATATCAAACCTAATGGAAGATGCGCTGCTCATTATTTCTCTGTATGCAGTCGGCTGATAGAGACATTAAAGCTGATAGAGGCTGCATCTGGTAGAGCATTGCGTTAGCAGCACAAAAGGTTGTGGGTTTGAACCCAGGAAACACAAGTACTGATAAAAATGTATACCTTGAATTCACTGTAAGTTGCTTTGGATAAAAGCGTCTGCCAAATGAATAAATGAAAAATAAAAATTAAAACGTGTTAAGCAGAGAATCTAGCCAATGTTTTTCACTTTTTAAATGTCAGTACTTTTAAACAATGCTTTATTGCATATTAAACTGCATTTGTCCATATTTTCCTATGATGTTTCTTCAACCAACTCATCCTTTTATCATGGAAGTCATTCAGACTTCAGGAGATGTTGAAATACATATTTGTCTTTGTAATAGTCCTGGTCCAAAAAGCATTAAAGCAACAATCACAATTGCTGTGTTAGCTGTACTCCCCCAGAGGAGGAGACCCTCAAACCAGCACCTCCTCGCATGAGCCTCGCTGCCCCTCCTTCCCTCACATGACTCATTACTGATCAGCCTCAGGCCCACAGAGACTTTTATGACCAGCAAGTGAGTGAGAAACTGTAAATGTTCCGTATGGAGGAAATGGATGCCTTAAAAAATTAATAACAGCACAAGGCATAACAAAGACATTTCTCTTTCTACATTTTTCAATTTTGTTTATCTGAGATAACTGGATTCATGTATGCTTCTGAAAAGAAACAAACATGTCAAAAGCAAATACACACATTTTTTATTATTAAAGTGTTTTAAAGTTAAAATTTTATATATATATTTTGATCATTGTGCACTTATATAAAGTGTTGGGCTTTTTATGGAGGCGGCCATGTCGAGATCACATGACTAGCCTGGTACTGTTTATTTTAACTCCATAAACTCCTGTATATTTGCTAATATTTCTAGTTTCTACAACAACATAAGTGACTGAAACCTTTTGTTTATGCACAATGCTGTATCTGCTTTGCTAGATATCTGTAAATCTAGACGACTGCCATATTGGTGAACACAATATCAAGAAAAGCTGTCTAGTTAGAAACCATTCAACTGTGTGTTGGGCCAAATGAACTTCTGTTAATACCAACTCCCTCTTTCCCTGGTGACTAAAACAACAATACACTAAAACTCCAGGAGAAGGAAAACAGGTTGCGGTGAAAGACGGCATGAGCTAGTTTTTATAACCAAGCAGCCATAAATCTGCACCACAGGCTTATGGAAGGAAGTAGCGATATTATGCATCTGTCCCCAAGGCTTTGCACCTTCCTCCTCTGGCTGATTAAGTGAGTTCATTCATAAAGGCCAGAAACAGTCCCGCCATTGTGCCGCCTTATCATAACTCAGTCTTATATTCAATACAATCAGCCCCTGCTGCACGGAACAACATCCACTGATTTACACACTTAATTATAGACCTCGTCGGACCAAATGGCTTTATTGTTTCCAATGGGACTTTGGAAGAGCGTGTTGTCACTTTGTCGGGCTTGTTTAAAATTGTACTGGCAACCAATGTGATTATAGATTATGATGTGATTATGGAAAACAGCTCTGAGGAAGCCACTGTGATTTTTTTATAGATGGAGAACATGTGAAAAGTATTATAATAAAAAAAAGAAAGATATGAAAACAATCAAGGGTGGATTGCCTAATGTGGGACATTTTTTCTGCATTTAGACGTACATTTACATTTGGCAGACGCTTACAGACTAACAGTGAATTCAAGTTATACGTACATTTTTATCAGTACTTGCTCCCTGGGAATCGAACCCACAGCCTTTGCGCTTCCAACGCAACCAACTGAGCTACACAGGACTTCTGTAGTATAATACAATGTTAAGCAAACATGGTGAATCCACACCCAATAGTATTATATACTTTGATCACATGCCAGCACAGCTTTGATTTGTTTATAATTTCACTGGCATTCATTGGTTTGGGAGAGAGCTGAAGATTAAGTGTCTCACATTAGGACAATTCACTCAATATAATACAATGCAATCAATTTTATGCTTTATATTTATATGGGACATCTAACAATATACCATCTCGTGCCTGTGAGCTTCCCTCCAAACAGAGTCTGTTCAGGAGGCCATACATTGAAAATCTGCCTTTAATTTCCTCTCTGGCAGCTTTGTAAACACTGACAGCATGCGGATGTGAACCCTAGAGTTTAGATTTCAATTACCAATTATGACTAATTGCAGTGCGGCGAGGAGATTTTCACGATACCAAATACATTAACCAACACTTACGATCTGATTACAGCCAGTGAGTCAGAGTCAATATGTGTCTGTTTAGCTTCGTACAAACTGGCTGGTTATTAAATCACTGAGTTTCACTGAGTGCTCGGTACATATAGTTTCATTGTGGTTGTGTGTAGTGTTGTACTTTGTTTTGTCATACAAATGATCTTATTATGAGGCTTTTTGTGGAACGAAAGCCCTGAATTATAAAATAATGATAAAAAGAGAACATTTAAATGATTCATTGAATCATATTTAAGGAGGAAACAAATACAGTGTAGAAAAGTAACATTTGTTTGCCTAATCATACCTTGAAAGCTGAAGGTGTAAAAAATACTTCAATCTGTTAAAAATCTAGTATTTAATCTGTAGTATTTCAAATTATTAAGATCTTTCTTTTCTCACTATATTCTCTCTCTCTCTCTCTCTCTCTCTCTCTCTCATTTGGTTTGCATTAGGGTTGATAAGCAGTTTTGCCAGAGTATTTTATAAACACAGTGGTGGGCAACCACAGCAAGTTCTCTGCCTGGATTCCACTGTGTGTTTTATTTACATGCTAGATTTACAAGATTTCCTAATTCATTTTCCAGTCCACCCTAATTAGGGATAAACCTCTGTGTTCACTTGGAGATATTTTGTCTTGAGTTTGAGGGATTGTGCAATAACACACAAAAAAGTGGCAAACTGACTCAAAACAAGTGTGGCGCAAATTCTTCTGAAATGTGCTTGTTATTTGTTGGTTAAAGGCTATGATAGGAATCTGCATGAAGAAAAATATGATTAAATAAAAAATGTATATTACAGCCATTTAGAGCCACTGTAGCAAATAATTTAATGTAGCAAAAACAGCATTAAAACATATTGTATAGCAGGTCTTTATTCCTCATTTAAATCAACCAGCATGCCAAAGTCCAAGATGCTTTTGCAAATGGTTTTGGTTGGTTTCATTCTGTGCTGAGAAGGTTTTGTAGATGTAATCAGGCTATAGGCCACTAAATACGCATTTTTAGGTATTGGGGATGGCCAAAAAATGGCCCAAAAAACAATTTCAAAAATGAGCTTTTCGGTTTGCTGGGAAAGTTGCCCAAGAAAGTCAAAGCATATCATATGCTTTAAACATACTAGTGGTGATATTTAGGTAAAAGAGCTGTTTTAAAACTCCAACATTTACCTGTAAAAATGAATGCAACTGATTGTAAACAAAGATTAATTTTTTTATTATTTTATTTTTTACATTTTGTAAACAAATTATGTATAAATATGTGGCTTTTAAGTGAAAAAAGAGAAATACACAATTTACTCACTCACCTTACATTCTTGCAAATATTGGAAAGAATGAAAAGGGCCTTGGAAACTCTTGTTAAATTTCCCAGCATCTCGGTGTAAAGGCCTACAGGTGCATAATTTAATGCTTTTCAAGATGTTGTTTGTCACAGATGCCATCCCTTTCTTACTCATCTGTTATGCAATTGTCAAATTAAATTGCTTGGGAAGTTGAACAAACTCTTGACTCAGAGTGGAAAGAATTCCTGCCTTAAATCTGGAAAGTTTGACTGGAATATCAAGGGGAATGGTTAAAAGACCACTTAAAGGCTGGAGAGTGAAGGCGTGGGTTTGTGTTTTCCATCATCTTGCTAATTCACAGAATGACTCAAGAGGCAGCTCAGTTTTCCTTCACCACACCGCACAGAAAGACAGGAAGAGGTGTGAGGGAATCATTATTTTTTCCCACAAATGTTAACAAACACTCTCGCACTGCTAAAGTCCTAAACAGACTTGATGTGCCACAATTCTGACAAAAATACAAACATGTGTACAGTGTAAATCTTTTTTACTTTTTAAACCAAAGCATCATTATGAAGTCCATATTTCTAATTTTATGTACGAGTACAATTGACTTCACATTGCAATTTAAAGTTGGAGTAAATTGTGTAGACAAGGATTATGAATAGTTCTTCATGCTGTGCTGTTAGAATTTGGGCCTTGTATCTGTGGCGTGCCGTGCAGATCAACACTATCAGTTTCAGGCAGTCCTCAGTAGGGTTTGTTGAGGAATGCTGTGTATTTCCCCTCTCTGAGCCCTGCCTGGCTTCAGCCTCATGTCACATGATCAGCTCCTCATCTGCCTCACAAATGCTAGCTAATCACAAATGAGCTAATATGATAGCAAATGAGCAAAATATAAAAAATAACAGCATAGTTAGCTGCTGGGCTCTCTTAGGAATACACTAGATTTTTGTGGTTGGGGTTTTAAAGTAAATTGAAAATATAATGTCATATTACCCTGGTAAAATTAGGGAAGGAGGAGTTTGGCGTTGTGGATTGGTTCAGACTCTGAGGTAAAATCTCTTGACTACAGAACTGAAAAAAATGAGGTGAATAGGATAGAGGAGGAGCTGAGGTGAAGGAGGGATAAAGTCACTGGCTGTTTATATACGCTCCGTGATGATTGGTAGATCAGAATGATCAGGCTCCTCCCATCATAAAAATTCATTATGAGGTGGGTTCATGTATCAGAACATTACATGATGTACTTTGAATGGAAGATCATTGCTTTTTAAGTGCTCTGCAGGGATCTCTACCATCTCCATAATAGAGATGATTTACAGCTATGAGGAGGGCATGTTTCTCATCCACAGGTCATTTCAACAGCAGCTGTCTAAACACAACACACTTAGTGGGTGTGACTGATCCAGTGGCAGCCTGATCTCCTAATCGCTCACTCACTCTCTCTCACTCGCTCTATTCCTCCATCTATCTCTCTCACTCTCTCTGTTTCTCTCACTCACTTACTCGCTCTCTCTGTTCTTCCATCTCTGTGTCTTATTCACTGTTACTGCTCCTGAGGCAACAGTGAACAAAGCACTATAGTTCCAAGCAGAACAGATAGTAAATCACATCAACAGAGGCGTATACGCTCTAACCATCACACTGAATGACGAAAACATGCGTGACCGTATCCAAACCATCTCTGCTTCCACTGTACTGAGTTAGATAAATACGCAAAGCTTAAACTCATTTCATTTTCTGGCAATACAGTTGTCTAGCTATTGATGGATAAATTCCATTTAAAGTTCTCATGTTTTTGTTTGTAGCATATCTTAGAAATGTACATGCAATTCTGGCTCTGATTTGGAAACATATGGCATCAACATGGTCCAAAGAGATTCACTACAATCAGCCATTGGAAACATGACTATGTTGGTCATTAATAATCAGGCTTTGGGGCCTGAATCGTAAAAGGCCAGGGGAAAGAATAGACATCATTCTTGAAAATGGACTTCCAAGTTCATGTTTTTCCCAGGCCCTGGTTTGAGGTCCAGTTTGCAGAGATGGCTGGAAGAGAGAGCTGCATCTGTCCATAACTGATCTGGCATTGACAACCTGTATGAGGTCTGTCATTTCAGTCACATCACATTTTATTAAAAAAAAAATATCTTTAATACAACAAAGCTTTAAGTGCTTAATGAAACTGTCCTATTAATCTGTGGAAACCAACCAATTAAACAATATTACTTTATTATTATTATAAAAATGTATAAATATATTAATATTATTATTACTTTATGCTTTATTTGAGATTAATTTGTTAACATAACCCTAACACTTACACACATCAACAGCTTCTCAGTAACATACAGGGGCGTTGCAACTCCCAGGTCAGTTTGGAGAACTGTGACCCTCGGTCAGGTCAGTTTCTCTATAGAGGTTCAATTACCTTGAAGCTCAAAGCTGTGCCCTTTAACTGTTTCACTCTGAAATGTGAACTTGCAAAGTGACTTTTGGAACGGATCTAAAAGTATAGGTTTCCTCCTGGATCTGTTTTTATGCACACCGGACTAACTTATGTGCTAGACAGATGCTTAACATCATCAACAGCTTTATTTTCTATAGCGTCACAATAATGCAACTTTGAGGAATGCCGTTTATTAAACCTTTATGGTAAAAAAGACATTGAAGGCAGATAAAAACTAGTAAGAAGTTTGAAACTAGTTAGTGTAACTTATTTCTTTACAATACAGCAAAATTAGCTGCTTTTTCAAAGATCATTTAAGTTAAAAAACAAAAAAAATCAGTACTTTGATTTTACAGCATTAAAAGTTTTTATTTTCAGATGTTTTTAGTCTGCAAACTCTTCAAACATCCTTCACCATTTAAACCGGTCTGATCTTTGTGTCATGATGTTTTAATCATCTTTAATGAGTGTGTGCAGTAAATGTTTAGGGGCTGTTAGATGTTGTGTTGCTGCCAATATGGATGTGCTGGTGGGCTGTGGGATTCCCCCCCAATAAAACCCATAGCATTGTTATTGTCTCTGTGAGATTTTACCTCCTGGATTTTCCCTTCCCATAATCAACAGCGCATTTCTTGCCACTAAAACAGAACGGAGGATTAACTGGAGAAACAACAGCATGATCTTTTTGTCTTCTGTTAGATGTTTTTTGTTTTTTATTAATCAAGGAACGTTGGCCAAAATTGAAAAGGTGAAATATTTTTTGTGATGTAACCAACTCAACATTGAAAGACTTTTGTGGACTTGCACGCAAACCCTATAAATGTAGGCCAAGAAAAAATAGTCCAGGCCAGTTTTGACAGTAAAAAAGGACCAATATAACCTTAAGTTATAAAACACCGGCACGATACTTTGAAAAATATTTTTATAGTGCTCTTCCTAACTTCATCTGCTTATATGCAATTTCAATACAAAGTTGCCATTTTTATTATTAACTGAAAATGACTTCAGTTACTTCAGACTTTCATAAAGTCTGCCAACCACCATAAAACAGTGCTGGCACCACCCAATGGCCATTAAGAGAAAGTTCACCAGCGCCATTCACAAGCACTAAAGGCTCAACTTTCTATAACACTCTGTGCTTTTAATTCTCTGACCTATTAGGCTAAACTTTAGAAGAGTTAATAATGGACAAACAAATAGACAGTTATGTTTTGACACGTATTAGTGCTGCACTTGTGCTATTCTAAACAGACGTGCTTATTAGTCTAAAGCTACAGGTTTTATTATAATAACAAATGAAGTGTCCTGGAAACACAGGAAGAAATAACAGCCAAATCGGGAGGCTCTCCTTGTACATTTAGTATAATAATCAATTGTTGCCAAAAAAGTGAAAGTTATAGGGTAAAAAAACAGCGATTAACGGGTTTATTAGTGAGATCCAGGGAGCAGTACAGTGTTGTTTCACAGAGTGTGTTATAAATACATTGGTTGAGCTGCAGTGCTATATGCAAATAAAAAGAATAGGTTGCCTTTAGACTCCTCATTGCAAACAGATTTGGTCCTAATGAGGAGCAGATTATGGTACTGCTTAAATTAAACAGCAGGCTTTAAGAGTTAAGAGGTGCAGAACCTAATATAGATTATGTACGTCTTAATAATTTATGGGCTTTAGAATCATTCATTTACAGTCTAATAGGAAACCCTACATTTACATTTACAAATGACCAGAGTTACGGCCAAAAATCACTAGATTTAATATGAAAATGCATCTATAAACTGCTTTAAAAAAGTGGCTGACATTGTAGGTATAGCAGAAGTCATACACCCGTTTATTATTTAAGACAGGACAAATCTTTATCACTTACCACTGTGTGTTTCATAGTCTCAGAAACAATCCATTGTGTTGTAGCCAACCAAAGATAATTTACAGTGGTTTCTATAAATGCTGTTCCAACTAGTGATAATTGTCCCTTAATGGGATACAGCTGAACGTGTGTTTCTTATTTATTTTGTATTTTGTTTAAAACAAAGATATTATTAATAAATATTTTGGTTGGATTTTCCTAAGTATATGGTGTTTATACATAACAAGAGAATCCGAACTGAGGAAAAGATCTGAGGTATTACTAAAAGGCTTTTCATATTAACAATTAAATGAACTAGATAAATTAAGACCAAAGATCTCATTCTTATTAGCCGTCATAATCGAAAGGAGTTTAATAAAATTATCATGACAAAATGTCTCAAACTGACTCCTTTTGTCCTTTTTGTCAAACTCACTCCTTTTGTCTCAAACTCATGTCCTTTTACTAATTTAAAGCATTAAATGCACAAATCAAATTTTGGCTGTTATGAAAACTAAGATATAGGACATGTTGGTTAACAATTACATAGAATTAATATAAAAAGTGTGTGTATATGGTATTACTTTATAAATATATTATATAATAGTTTATGTATGTTTAAAGCCTTTTAGTGTCTATAAAGTATACCTTAATTTTCAAAGGCCCTATTTTTGTACCTGGTTTCCAAAGAAAGTGCAATTTTTGGACTTAGAATATATTCTTAAAAAAAGTTTTTGTTACAATTAATAGAATTAAAAAAGGTGTGTAATTGCTTGCAGTCTCAAATAAGCAATAGTGGCGAACACAAGAAGTAGTTTTGAACATTCTAAACATCCCTTTTACTTTTTCTCCATCTTGTGGCGAAAAACTACATAGCAGCACATAAAGGGATACATCATGAGGGAATTTGGACTGAATATGTTCACCCATTTAGCATTGACCCTATTTCCAAGGTCTTTAACCACCTGAGTCCACATCCTGTTTTTCCGTCTCCTGTATCCTGTAAAAGAGTAAATATTACATCACATGACAGTCACAAGCAGAGACGTCATCAAAAATCTTCCAAGTGTTGCCTTGTCATGATCTCCCAGCACCTCAGTCTTATCAATAACACAATACCAAAAGAACACGTGTGACCATATTATACACACAGACACATATAAATTCATATAGAGTTTATCAGACATTATGCTCACAAACAGACACGGCTAAATTTACAAAACCTTTATTTAAAAGCAGTTTTTCAAGATTTTAAAAATAAAACATTTTTATCCCATTTTTAACACTTTGATTCTGTTGATTGTTTACATTATATTTGACTGCATTTAATCTCGGTTACATAAGCGACAGCTTGTACAGCTTATACAGCTTATACACTAAATGTGAGTGTTTAAAGTCACGAGCGTCACACAAGATCAGATGATCGGATGTTTAGCGACTCACACTGACTTTGCATTCCTGTCAATGAGTGACAAGACAGAAATAACAGGTTGCAATGTGGCAACTCAAAATATTAAAATGTCAGTTCATAAAGAACATTTATTCTGTTCAGAATAAATTCTGTTATTCTGTAAATTCTGTTATTCTGTTATTCTGTAAATCTGTTCTGTTATTCAGTAAATTGTAAGAACAGAGAACATGTCAGACATACTTGTCTTACATGAATAATTATATAATTTTCAAAAACACATTCAAATAAAATAAATGAGATAAAGCATAATGCAAACCATAGTTAGTGGTTACAGGAAAATGACACAATCGCTGGCTCTCAGGTTCTGAAATAACCACACATGGATTTGTATACCTGACTACAAATACACTCTTCCCTTTTTCTGAATGTCGTTACAGAACACGGTTGGTGTTGGAGGGATTCCCTTAAATTATAACATGAAATCAAACAAATGCATTCTTGTGAATTTTTCCTGAACTGCAAATTAGTAATACTTTAAAGTGTAGCAGTTGTCTATAGAAGATATATGTAGAAGACACTTGTATTCCCTTATTGTGATTTGATTTAAATAACTGTAAACATATATGTGAATGTAAAATGTATATATTTGGCATTATTTATCATAAAATACACCTGAAAATAAAAAAAAGTGACAATATATATATATATAACAGCACAATAAAGTAATCCCTTTATAAAGCATTTGTCTTGTGGAAAATTGGTTATAACCAGATGTACAACTAAGGAATGGAGGCCATAATGTAAATGATGAGAAACGTTAGCTTCATTTTAACCCAATTTTCACACCTTGGGATTTGAATTTACAAGATCCTCAAACGTGTCAAGATGTGACAGTTTCACAATTTTTTTAAATAAATATTGGCCTGAGTAAAAAGATAATTTAGAACCAAAACATTCATTCTAACCTCAACCACCGTGACATAAGTGTGAACAAAAGCTCTCCGTGTAAGAGCTGAAGACTTTCTGTGGCTTTTAGCTGTTCTGTATTGTTGGGTCGTCTGAAGGCTGATCAGAGCTGTCTGAATCTTCTCTGTCGCTTCCCATAAGTCCAGTTACCTCAGGAAGATCTACAGAAACAAAGAGGAGTTGATAACATTAAATAAAAGTGTGATTCTGATGTTATATGTTATGTAACATTAGAGTGACAATAGCAATATGCAACAATAGTTTTTTTAATAATTAGATTTGCATCTCCTTATGGAAATACCATTGCATGCAAGGCAGCAAAAGTGTTACAACTAGTGTGACAACTAGCATGTCTTGTTTTCTGTCTGATGTTTATAAAATATATTAAGGTGGGACGTAAAGGTGGGTGTAAATGGTTAAAAAATATCCAAGGCGACAATATAATGACCTAATTCAGAATGCAAATATTACAATTAATTAGCCGAATTAATTGCAGAAGTGTAATACTTAGGGTTATAAATATACTATTTGAGAAACATCTGAGAAACTGACACAGTGCTGCCTTTCAAGCACTGAAATTTACAAATAACACAATCAAAGTTTATCATCTAAACAAATCACCTTAAAGTTACAGTATGAGAGGAAGTTGGTAAATCATTCTAATCCCTCAGTCTTGATCATTGATTTCTGATTGAATTAGTTCTGATTCCTGTTATGTATGAACCATGACCCTCACCCTTTAAGTTACTGTTGTTTACTGAACCATTCATATGGCCTTGCTTAGAGACTGCAATACAAAACAGTGTGTCAGACTTGTGCTGAAGGGGTTAGAGACTTAATTAAACATTGTGAAACATCTAAAAATGTTACAGAGACAGTCTAGGTCAATGAGGAAGAGTGTGTATGAAAATGACATAAGCAAAGATGTCAGTTGTGTGGAACTTCTTACAGCGAATGATCTCTATAGGCCAGATGAGGATTGTGCAGAGGCTAAGGGCTGCTAAAACTGCCACTCCACCAGTGACGATAACCATGACGTAGTGGTAATACCACACACAGGCTGGACAGCAAACTGTTGTGCTGAATGAGAGAAATCACACACAAGCAATTCATTATATTAGACTGAGCATGTATAGAATCAAAAGAGCTTTTCCATTGGCTCTTTACATACAGACAAGTACACACTTACTGACAAGGGTGCAGTGTCTGGATTAGCATAACTCCTAGACCGTTAGCAACTTTGTCTGTGAAGCTCATGGCGCCATAAACAAATGCGCCACTTTGCTGCCAAATGGAAAAAACAATTGGTGATTGGAATCAGAATCTTCCCACTTTCACAGTTGTTGTCAACAACCTGAAAAACTGAAAACTGAAACTTCCTGAAACTCAATTTTTACCCTGAAGCACACACCCATTTTCACTTCTGCAAACATCTGCTTTTATTAGGTTCAGATACAGCGTATTCCGCAGAACTTAAATGGGGAAGCCCCTTAAAATATTTAATTTAAGAATTACTCAATGTTTACAATTCCTAAAATGCTTACAGTCTGATTTCCAATCAGTTCAGCGGTCATGGCAAGTGACATCACCAGTATGGTGGCAGATCCCACGCCTAGCAGAACTGCGGCCCCATACACCATGTCACCCATGTGACTGTCCAGCAACACCCAATAGGAAAATGCCAGAATCAGCAGCAGTCCCAAAAAATAAGTCATCTATTGATAAAGAGGAAGAACCATTAGTGTAGGCAAAGTTTATACAAAGCCAAAAACAGTATTTGGTCATCAGGCTTAGATCATGTCTATAGTTAATATACCAGACACATGCTAGGACAGCTGCATAAACGTATGAGAAAATAAATGAAACAAAGTTATATGAAAAGGTCTAGCATGTTATGTATTAATTTGATGACGTTTCTATGTTTTTTAAGTGTGATAAAGTGTTTAAATAATTTGCAGCTTGTTTATAGCTAGTATATTTCACTAGTAGCTCTTGATTAAATAAAGCAAATGGAAGAGCTGGTATTAGCAGCAGAATACTTATGATTATAAATAAACACCAGAATATAAATACTCACGCTTTTTCCTATTAGCTTGCTGAGAGGTTTCATAACAAATGAGGAAGCAAATCCACTCACGTACATGACAAGGGGAATAGTGGCTATGTATTTCTGCAACAGAAAAAGGATAAACAGACATTACTTTCATTACCTCAATTTAGATTATTATTGTCTCTGTAGTTGAATATAGTGTGTACTATAAAGCAGAGTATGTCTACAGCTGTCTTACCTTTGGCAGCATTAGAGTGTTGGTCAGATACATGGAAATGTATGTTTGTGATAAGTTCACAATCAGTCTGGTGGACATATAAAGCATAGCCACCTGAATAACACAGTGAGCAAAAGATGTTAACATTGTTAACGCATTGTCAAACGCTACATGCTAACTTAATATACACATGCCCTCAGAAACCAGAGCAAAAATGGATGCCACTAAAGTAACTAACCTGGTAGAATGACGGCTGTCTCAGCCAATGTTTCCACTGCAGTAAACCTGTGGGCGGGGCCACAGTGGCAGTGGCATTATTGAGAAGGGGTTGGCGCTCCCCAGGACTGGACCCAGACTCTTCCTGATGGGGACGTGATTTCTTCTCCTGTGTTCCCAGGTGAAACAGCACTGAGAACAGTGCACCAATGCCCACCACTACAAGCCCTAGATTCTGAGTGTGAAAAAATACACAATAATGTTTGCAGCCTATCACTAACTGTTCCATTAGGTTTGCTGTGGTAGGAAAATAATGTCTTTTCTGCACTCACTCTGAACACAGGAATGTCAATCGGACCAAGGTTCTCCGTAAGGGCCGGGTCATCGCCTTCCTGCGTCTGAAAATGAAACATCAGCCAGGCCACTGCATACACTGTGATGTTGGCTATTACTGTGAAGGCATATCTGGGACACACAGCCAAACCACATTAAAAACATTCCTGTCACTACACAGATTAAATCCAGAGCAAGTCTTTCATAATGTTCTTTTACACTAAAGGCTGGTTGTTACTGCATGAGTTTACCTGTAGGCAGTAAGCTCCACTTTTTCATGCTCACAGGACACCAGCTCTGGAATGAGGGATAGATGGGAGATCTGGGTGGCAGCCCAGCCAAACTGGAATATCACAATGAATGGGATGAAATAAGTGAGACTGACCCACTGTGGAGTGTTCAGGTCACAGCCCAGACACTCGTTAAATATAAAGGGAAAGGACAGTGCGACACTGATGCTTCCTAGGTGGAGAAAAGAGAAATCGTATGGCATCATATCGTTGTTTGATGTGCATGGGATAAATCATACCGTCCAGGTCACTCACCCACTAAATGCCACGTTTTTCTCTTCCCGTAAGACCCACAGCCCGGCGTCCTATCCGACTCGTAACCAATAAGCGGCGTACATACTCCATCTGCGATCTGTCCTACCAACAACAACACACCGGCATACGTGTTCTGAAAGCCCAGCACTGAGTGATAAAACACCAGCAGGTACGTGAACCACATGGAGGCACAAAGATCGTTGAGAAAATGCCCCACTGCATAACACAACCGCCTGATCCCGGGAAGAGAGGTTTCTGCAGAGTCCGACATGATGACAGCCAAACGATCCGTCCGCTAAATCCGTCTACGACTCTGTTTATAGTTCAGCATTTCGTGCCCTCCAGTGTCACCGGCTTCCTCATTGCAGGACTATGTAGTCTTGTGCGAAGACCATCGCTTTCATAGAGTCATTTCCTCTGTGTCGTTGCCGAGTCAGCTGACTTAGTAAACGAGTCACGATGGAGGAAGCGCGTAACAGAAATGCACTCGCCACTCACTTCCATGGATTTAAAAAGCACACCTGTATGGTGATATGCACAATGCAATTATGAAAGTGTTTCGAGTGTGAAAATATAGTATTTTATTTTGATTTTTGTCCCCTAGTGGATTAAAGACTATTATAGCGCCTTGTTATTTAAATAAGAATGCGTAATGACGTGTTATAGGCCACGCCTCTGCTGTTACGTCTGCGAATACAGTATTTACATCACCACGGGAGTTTGATTTGTAATACCTAAAAACCATATCTTGCTGTAAATGTATTTTTTAAATTAATATTTGTTTAATCTAATTTATATTTTTTATTTTAGATATATTTGCAATTCCAATTCCTTTTTTTAACTTTTGACAAGCTTGTGGGAAATAATTAACAAATGATGGCCCTTATTTTACAGAAAAAGACTAAGTGTATTACGTGTTTTATACAAAACAAAGGTACTGTGTGTAATGTTTCAGGTTCACATCTAAATAAAAGTTGCTTTAACAGCCTCACACATCTCTGTAAGATCTTAAATTGCACACAGATCTGATCACAATGAGTTTTTCCCTCATGTCCCTAAAGAGGATAATGACCGAATAACTACAGGCTGTAATCTGTTTATAACCTGCTGTGTATAACCTCTGCCGTTCCAAGAATTGTCATTTGAAAGAATAAATGTTCTATTCTTATACTATACAATAAAACGTTTAATAGAAAGCTAACATGCAACAAGGGCATGACACCCACTTTTATGCCCTTTGGGATTGTGTATTCAGTGAGCTGAACTACACAGTTTTAACATGTATTGTAATAAGGACCTTTAAGGCAGATGCCCTGCAGCATTGTAGATCAACTGGCACCACATCCTGGTGATACATTGTAACTGAACCTGTTTGATATTTACCAACTGTTTGGATTGTACTGTTGAAACGAACTGCAAGGACTGGGGAATTAGGGAAATTGCACCAGAAACAAATGCAATACAGTCATTGTGCATAGATACAACAATGTAACATCTTATAAGACAGAAGAAAAGCAACATTTAATAGGTATGTAAATCAATACACATCCTCACTCTGATAGGCAACCTCTGTGACTGTATAAACTCATTCACGTCTTGTGGAGTTCTGCTATGATACACTTTACAACAATGAAATAATATCTGAGAAATGTCAACAGACTCTGTTAGACTGGCATGGAGCACACAGTTGAGAAATGATGTGATGGATCTTCACCTGGATAGAGGGACACATTAGTGTTAAATGTTCACTCGGAAAGGCACAAACTATGATTCCAGGTAACTTAATCTAATGCCAAATAAACAAAAACACAAGACATTTCCCATAACCCATTATCACTGAGAGCTTCACTGTCCCTGTGGGAGACAACAGCCTGCTGTTTAAATGATCCCAATATCTACCTTTATTTCTGTTGCTCACTGATCATTTCAATACTAAGACTGTTTTCTTCCCCCCCCTCCCCAAAAGTGCAATTCACAGAAGAGACCCCATGCATTCCTCTCCATCTCCCACAGTACCTGAGACCAGCCACTGTGCTGCATCATCCACACGACAGGAACCAAAGAAGAAGAGCAACTAAGAGCAGTTAAAAAAAAGACATTCTACAACATGAGTAAAACTGATCAACTCAGGAAAAGCAGGTCCTGAAAACGGTTTTAAATTACAACAGAAAAGACAATTTACACAAACGGTCGGATACTGATGTACATATCTCAACACATCAGTCAGCAGTCTTTCCCTGCTTATTTTGATCCCATAAAACAAACACCATGGAGTACTCACTCACTCACTCAGCCAGTGTGTCGAAGTGAACTGATGTATGTGTGTGTATGTGTGTGAATTAATGGTTGCCTTTTAGTTCTCAAATAACAATCTAAAATACAAGTTTAAACAGTCCATCTGGGATTAAGTCACATAACATATCTTCTTCATTAACCATTTAAGTCTCTTTAAGATTTCTGGTGTTCCACATTGTACAAATATATTTATTTGTTTCACACTGAACTGTTTTCTTACAGTGTCAGAGGTTATTGAGGCATGTCCTCTCTGAGCAGATGCCAAAATGGAGGCAGTGAGTATCTGAGTTTCTGGTCTGAGGTGAAGCAAGGGCACTCAATAGTGAAGACGTAAGGGGTGCTGCTCCACAATCTCTCTGCAAGTCTTTTGCTTTATTTTTTCTAGAATTGCGCCAGGGGCTCTCAGTACGTTTCTCACTTGTGCCGCTGTAGCGCTTTCCTCTTCCTCCTCTTGAAGAAACAACAGCATCTGAAACAAGCAGAGAAGTTATTGGCCCTCTTTACACCTGCTGTTCTCACACAATCTCTGCTATACAGGATATTTACACCTGGTGGTAACATGCATCTCACATGGGTTTCTTGTGACCACATATGAATGCAATTTAGGGGAAAGGTCTCTGATGTCATAACTACATAGAACAGTAACAGATCAGACTCCACAACTGTAGGTTGTGCATGTGTAATAAACACAGACATAAATGCTATAACAGTGTTTATAGATGCCCTTACTTTGTATCATCGGCCACCTCCACCTCAGCAGGGGCAGTAATAGGGGCATTAGAGTGTCCTGCTGTGGGATCGTCTGTATTTACCTCTCCATTGGTTGAGCTCATAACCTGGAGATCAGTAAATATCAATATAGCTTAATGCTTAAACCACAATTAATGTATAAATGTCATTGCATAAGATGCAATATTAAACCATGACATTGATTAAATAGAAAAATGGCACATTCAAAACATTTCACAGAAACATTGGTTAAGTTTGAAGTTGACATTGTGAAGATAGAGAAGCACATGGTTACAGTTAGGAGCTACACCTGTGGTCTGCTGAGACACCCGTGTGAACCAGAGTGCAACTGACTTCATTCACGAAAAATGACTTTTGCCCAATAGTACAAATGGCTCAGAAAAGTAAATTTAGTTTTCAGGAAAGAGTATTATCATTTGTTTGCAAATGCCATTTAGGGTTATATTTTCTTAACTTTCTCATTTTATTTGTGGCTTAAGTGAACAAATATTTTAAAGGGGCCACTGGGGACTTACCAAGAATCAATCAATGTAAGTATGCAAGAACAGGAAAAAACCTGGAATTCTTGGAAATAACCACTAAATCAGTGTAAATCTTATTATTACTCTTTAAATAAAAAAGGCTTAACCATTTAAATAGCAAACATGGGTGTTTAGACTTGCTTAGCTTGAAGTCACCAGATTCTGAGCCTAACTACCAGAATGCAGGTGTGATGTGTGTTATACAACTGCATCGGGGGAAAAAACAAAACAAAACACCATTTTAGTGTTCGCAGCTGATAAATGAAGTGTCTTGAGTGAAAGCACAAAAGGAACAGAGAGAAAAGAGAAAGGAAGAGATTGACACGGACACCATGCAGTACTGCGCAAACACCCAGTACCTGGACAGAGCCCCCCAGCCTGTCAGCCGTGAGGTGCGACCCCAGGAGCTCCCTGTTGGTCACAGGAGTGGGCTGGGACTCACTTCCTTTGGGTTCTGGCGACTGGCATGACAGCGATGGGGGAAGGGGAGGATGGCAAAGTGCATAAGAGATGTATTTGAAAGGAGGTGAGGGTGTAAAGAAAAAGAGCAAAACGAGTTTAAGGAGGAACGTCTTCCATGCACAGGCAGACTGCTCTAGCTAACAGGACAGAGGTGGAACAAAAGTGTGAGTGAAAACAGATAGCATGTGACATGCAGAGATGGAGAGGGAAGCTAAGCTCTTATCTATCAGCAAAAGCTCTGGTGCATCGTTTTGAAAATTGTAAACTAACATCAACTTTCTGTTTTAAGAGATTGTGGCCAAAACATGGAAATGCCACCATCCGAGAAAATGAAATTGAATATTTTAGTTGCAGGACAGGAAGTTGTTTTAAATGTTTTCAAGAAACAAAACTTAAACAGCAGCATACTCACTTACATGGGTTAAAACAAACTAGTCATGAATACAGACATTTATAAAATGATGAAGCGCAAAGCGATGTTTTCTTATAGCTGTGGTCCATTTATCCTTATTTACGTCAAAGGATTTTACCTTAGGTGAAATGTGTTTCAAATACTCAAGTATTTTAAAAACTATGCCAATATCCATGAAATGAAACCAAAACCTATATTTTGCATTGGGCATACTGGTATAAAAACACATTAATATATCTATTACACAAACGTAATGTACATTGGTGCAATAAGCATGAAGGTGTTGGCTAAGTGTTCTCACCTGGTTTTTGGTCTGTGGTTGTGCTTTGTCTCTGTTGCTGGGCTGTGGTGTGTCACTAGGCATGGGTCCTATTGGAGTCGGCTGTGTAAACAAAGGAAATTTAACTTGCATGTACTGTGATACCTAATATAAAGGAGATTTATAATACTTTCGAACTTACCAGAGGCTTACCAACCCAGTCATATTCATAGTCAAACACATAGCCATTCTTGTCAAAGAGGTCTGTGAAGAGTTTTCTCAAGTAGTCATAATCCGGTTTTTCAAAGAAATCCAGTCTCCGCACATAGCGCAGATAGGTGGCCATTTCATCTGCAAGAGGTCAAAACTTAAGAGCTTGCATATACAGTGAACATTGGACTACAATCTAAAGAGATTTTAAAATACAAGGCATTATTGCAAAGGGCTGCCATAGTTGTTGTTGCACAAAAACAAGCTAAAAGGCATTTAGGTCATGGGTGGGCAGATCCTGTGTACTTTGCTTTCATTGGCTGGATAGAGAATTACTTCATATTTGCGCTACTGAGCAAAGGAAATTCTAAATATTACTCTCCATTTAGATGAAATTATATACGAGTATCTAACGAAATCGGAGTGCTCTACAGTTTTCTACCACATACTCTTTAGGCAGAGAGTCAAGCTAACATCATGCAGTGTAATCCATCTTTGAGAGAACTTTATCTGACCATATACAAACAAACAGCATGTTTACCTGGGAAACTCTCACAGAGGACTTCTATGGGGGTTGCCCTTTTGGTATCTCCAATCTTCTGGTAGCGCTCCTTCAGGGTATCAGCCTTAATGAACGAGACAGACAAAAACATCCTCATATTACAGAAAGTAAAAATAACAGCAATGGATCAATGCTCTAACAAACACCTCAGAATGCAAGAAAACATGTTAATTTCACTCTGTCCTAACAAACACCACCAAAGCTAGCAAAGTATAATTCAACAACTGGTAGAATTGTGTTTGTTGGAACAGTCTGAACGATTCATGCTAACAAGCTAAAATGATGGCCATATATTGCAAAAAAAACTACATAAAAAAATTATCATACAGGTTTCTGTTTTTTCCTTCAGGGCTGATAACCAAGCAAAGGCTTAAGGTCTTTTTAACCTTCTAAGTAGGTCAGCCTATCTCTATCTCTACAGTCATTGTGTATTCTGTAGATTTTCCATGAAACTAACTTTAACTGTTTCAGGCAATGACCAAGTAAGATAAGACAAACATCTGAAAAACATGATCAAAACAAACTTCAAATAGAGAGAACTGAACAGAGAGGAAACCAACAAAATATTTCAGCTTGCAAGGTATTTCAGCTTGTTTGTGGTCTCTAGGTAGAAAAACAGTGACTGATGAACCGATTAGCAAGAGCTCTGTGCATGAATTTAATATATTCCCTAAACCGAACCTTACAACTTGACATTACAAAAAAATGCCCAAATTAAACAATAGTTTTTCTACAATTCAATTGTTTACATGGTTAACATTTAATAACCTTGGATTACAAAACAGTTAAATCATAACGCACAAAGGCAGCTAGCATTTCCAAACAGTGCAATACCTTCAGGCCTTGCCAGGGCAGACTGCCTCGTAGGAAGTACATGAACATGTGACCCAGTGCCTCCAAATCGTCTCGCCTGCTTTGTTCTGGAAAAAAGAAACAAACGTTAGATACACTAAAGGTTGTCTTCAGTGATATGATTCAAATTCAAATGGACAAAAATTGACAAAATAGGCTGCAACATTTCCTACAAACCCCTACACCAAAGAGTGTGTTAAGATTAAAACTATATTCTTAATGTGCAAAGATGTTTGTCACTAACAACTAAACTAGAAAGTCTGTTTACTTCAATAAAACTTCAGTAAGCTTTCTAAACCTTAACAGCACCTTTTAAATACCAGCATCTGAGGTAAGCAGTGATTTTTACCCTTCCCCAGGTGTGTGTTGATGCTCATGTATCGAGCTGTCCCTGTTAAACTCTTGTGCTCCCTGTAAGGGATGTGTTTTTTGGTCTCGGGGTCGATGTATTCTTTGGCAAGCCCAAAGTCGATGATGTGGATTGTATGTTGCCTCTTGGTTCCCGGTCGGCCCACCAAGAAGTTCTCAGGCTTAACATCCCTGTAGATCAGACTTCTTGTGTGCACATACTCCATCCGTGTGATCTACAAAGGATAAGACACTTAGGTACCATGAAGTCAAAGTTTAGGGTAAATCTCACTTGGCCCACGCCATTATACTGACCAGCTGAATTGCAATCATAAGGACAGTCTTGAGGGAAAATGTTCGATCACATAAATCAAACAGGTCCTCTAGACTTGGGCCGAGCAGCTCCAGAACCATGGCATTATATTTCCCACACGGGCCAAAGTAGTAGACCTGAGGAACACCCTCTGCCAACACATGTATCACCATTAAAAAACAGACCCAAAGACGTGAGAAAACGAGACTTCCTGCCTCACAAAACAGTCCCACATAAAAACCTGATTTAAACCTCAAGAGTGCAGAACAAGCTGGAAGAGTTGGGAATTTATTTTAAATCAGTCCTTTCAAAGAGTCATTTCTGTTAATTGCTTCACAGATTTGCTGCATATTAGGGCAAGTGCATAAATATTACTCTATATACTAAATATCATCAAAATGCTGTAAAATATTGATTTATAATTCTGATCTTCTATCACCCAGCCTTGGTCCAACTAAAATGCATATAAAGGACAAAGACACTACCTCAAAAAAAAAAAATCACAAACAAGCATGTAAATACAACTTCAGCTTAAAGAACGAGTGAACATGAAAGTTTACAGTGTTTACAAGTTTAAGTTTACAGTTATGCTCTTAATATCACCTGATGAAAAATCCAGCAGCATAAAAGTGTCTAAAGCCTTATTGCTACTGGAACACAGTTCATTTCCTCCCTGCATTAAAACATGCATGGCTTCAACCTGCAATCCTGTGCTTTAATTCATCCAAGGCAAATACCTGCCAGCATTCTTCGCTTTATAAAGAGATTCTGAACCCGAATGCTAATTTCCACATCATTACCACAGTAATGATAACACACTTTTTGTCTTGTGAGTCTTAGCAAGTGTTGGTTTGGAAGGACAAAGCAAGCAGAGCGATCGATGCACAGGAACTACAGCTCGCGCTGATTAAACCAACGCTCTGTGCTGAAGACAGGATGTGGACAGCTTGAGCTAAAAGCAACTCGAAAGTTCAAGTAGGATGTGAACAATATAAGCTCCAAATGAATATAAAGAAACTGTGGGCCAAACGCATGTTTGAATGTGTGCTAAGTAATAAGGATTTGTTGCTTACCTGAGTTTCCCAACTGCTTGTAAAACCTGTACTCAAGGTGAAGCTGGGGTGCTCTGGATTTGATTGGCTCCTATAAAAAAAATAAATTCAATGGCAGAAATATAAGAGGGTTAGCAAAACATTTCAATTTTGCTAAAATCATTTTAACAACAAAAAACACTTCAAAAGGGCATCTTTTCAAATTGACACAGAAGGCATCTAATACAGTAAAAAAATACAGTAAAAACAGACACTTAATGAAGTGAAAGTGACGTGTTTGTCAGTTACGGTTGCCCATAACCGAAATGTGACCTCTGCATTTAACCCATCCATGTGAGGAGTGAACACACACACACACCCGAAGCAGTGGGCAGCTATCCCTGCAGCGCCCGGGGAGCAATCGGGGGTTAGGTGCCTTGCTCAAGGGCACTTCAGTTGCTATATGCCAGTGCTGGAATCAAACCAGCAACCTAGTGATTACAAGCCCGACTCCTTAACCAGTAGACCACTGCCATGTGACTTATAATACATAAACATATTGTTCAATGCATCAGGCCCTGGTCATTCTATCCCAAAGTGATCAATACAGGGCAACACATTTATTTTAATGCTGGTATCTACATAAATGATGTGTGTTTGTGCAATTAAGTGCAGATCAGCCAGTGTTGAGTCATCGATGGCACCGGCGGCTCTGAGCATGTGGAGGAAAAAGATGCTGAGCAGAGAGCAGAACACAGGAGCCAAATAATTAAATAAATAAACGGATTGCATAAAGGCCACAGGATGTATTAAATAACCAGCAATTGACAGTGAGGCATAAAGCAGGTTCACTCCCTACAAACAAGGAGTTTATATAACATTGATTAATATTGTTTCTCTAATAGATTAGGTCACAAATAAAAACAATCAGAAACGCTTCTTGTTAGTTTGTGTATGTTCACACCCTAAATACTGTATTGTATTTAAATATTCGAGGGGGAACATGCATGACTATATTGTAATGAAATAATGAAGGATGTTCTTTGTTGAAAGAGACATTTGAAAAAACATTGATGAGATTTTTATATATGCCAGTAAAACAAAACTGTTAAGCTCATTTGCAGTACATTAATGGTTATTCACTTTATGGTTTAAACTCAATGACAGTCACTTTTATAATATAATTATAATATACATGATGTGTACTGTGTACAATATTTTTTACATTAAGGGTACATTCATTTTACAGAAACACATTTAAATTACCACCTAACAAACAGAGAAGTTTACAATGTTTAGTACACGTATCAAGGCTGTATGGGGATATTTTAAACTGATATGCTAAGGTACAAATATTGCATGAGAATCTAGAAAAAGGCACAGTTTTAAACAGCATCAACAAGCATTCAACAGGTGATTTTAATTTACAATACCATACATTTGATACTCAGCCATGCAATACAAGAAATACAAGAACAAATAAATCAAGTCTTAATAATACACTTACCAGTTTAATGGCCACATATTCATTAGTGTAAAGATTTTTCCCGAGACGAAGCTCTCCGAAATTACCGCAGCCGATCTTCTTTCCCACCCGGAAGTTGGGGCCAACCATAAGCACCCCAGAGTTGGTCCCGGAGCCTCTGCCACCCCCATGCCCAGTCCTACTCCCACCAGCCTTTGACATTCTCTTGCCCTCCTCCGCCTCTCCTTTTCCACCTCCTCCACCTCTCTTATCAAAATCCATAAGCTTGTGATACCCCGGCCTCTCCACGATTACTCCACTGCCATAAAATCACAAAGCCACCAAAACTAGCAACAGGGGTACAGGGAATGGGGTGGAGGAGGGAAGTTAGAGAGAATGAAAGTGGAAGGGATGGCTCATCCACAAAACAGTTCTATACATGTACATTAAACTTGACATGTGCCGTTTCATAGATGGGGAACTACTGGCAACAGCAGAGAATCCAAGGATGTATCTGATTCAAGATGAAGACATCATACGGCAACCATCTGTATATCCAACATTTGTCAAGGCAAGGACACAGTAACACGCAGCTCACACACGGCCTTAGCTACTGATGGCGAGAGACTGTACGGTATCACTTTCCATCCTTAGCTCCACTTCCTGGTGGTTTTGTAGAGACACGTCAGATACTTCTTGTGCCCAAACAGGATGGAAGAGCATGACAGCAATTGCGTTGGGAGGAAACATGCAGCGTTTCAGGAGCACATCTTACAACATCTAAGACAAAAAAAGCATAGTTAGCATAATTAAAAAATGCTTACTGTGACTTAAAGACCTGTATTTTTCTGCTACCTGTTCCACTATGATGGTGATAATGATGGTCCTATGGGACGAATCTGTAGCAATCAGATTAATGATTTAAAACAACCAATGGTGGGTTTATCAGATAGATCTTCTGAACAATCCAAAAACTTTACAGCAGTTTTGATAAATTGTCTGAAAATCCTAAGAAATCATACATCATCTCTCTATGGGAAGTGTTATCTGGCATTTTGACTTCCAGATCTAAAAATACATCCCTCAGGAGTTTGAGATGAGGCCTGAGGTTGTGTGAAGAGGAGCCAGAGTCATTTTCATAAAAGCCTCTGTTGTGTTTTGAGGCACCTCCACAGAAGTTATGCATGATGCTGAACACAAGCTGGTTTAGGTAACAACAGAGTGCCCCTGAAAAACTAAGCTGGATAATTCATGCCCAGGAATCTAATGCTTACTACTAATTATAAGCCACTGTGAGCCTTGTTATTACAATAGATATTGTGTTTGCTTCCCAAGCACACTATTAGTACTTCATGAGAAAATGTCTGAGTACGACATACATGTCTGGTGGAATTTATGATTACAAAAACCTATGCATTCATTTAGATAAAACTCTTACAATATTACAATATTTACAATACTTTAATGTTATATAATATTTTAATGTACAAACCTTTAATGTACAAATCATCCTGTATCTTTGGGTACAAAAACAATATACGTGCAAATGTCTTCAAATGTCTTCTCAGTACGTGCTTCCTGTCTAATAAATACCATATTAAATATTAAACCATTAACCAGAAATACATGACATGCCTGAGAATGAAGACAAACACATTTTTCGCAAAAACTGAAATAACTCTCAGAAAGTGGAAAGAAGGTAAACGCTGACCATGACCAACATAATCTAACAAGCCATTCTTACAAATGTTGCATCTCAATGTAACACATCTGTTGACACGTTATATGGTTATATGTCATGAAAATCCACACAGTTAACTCTACTGACTATAATCCATCGTCTCATGTCGGGTCAGGCCTTATTTAACATCTACAACAAAAATTGTTTTACATTGTCAGTAACTGTGATATTACAGGCCTGTTAAACATAAGTGTGCTACCTGTGTTAGGAGCATGTTCCTATATAACAGAGACGTTTGCGCCATCATCAAATACTTAGATTTGACACACACACACACACACACACATATATATATAAAGTGAAAGCGTACAATAAACGGAACAAATCTCCCTGCTAGCATCATTTAGCTTACCACCAAAGTAAGAGCAAAAAACTTGGGTTATTAAGATAAACTCAAAACCATCTTGGGCATGTCGTGTCCCCTTTGCACGAGTGCTTCACATAAACGTATAAACATCAATAAAGTGACAATCATCTAAATCCTATAGTGTCGAAAGGCTAATGTTGTCGGACACAAAATTCAGTTAGCCAGTGAGTTGCCAGCTAAGCAAAAGAGATGAAGGAACAGGGCTAACAAGCTAACTAGCCCAAACAAGCTAACGTCTGTGGCCTGCGCTTTACCGAGCTAACGAGAGTTATAAACTCAAAATAACAACACCAGCGGGACAGAACAGACAACTTGTTATGTTCTACAAACCCACAATTCAACGTCAAAGCTGTGTATGTCTACAACCACACAGATTTAGTTTGCCAGCCGGATAGACATCCAGCCATTAACCGGGCAACTCCTTAATCCTGAACACTCGGAAATGGTCAATTTTCTTGCACAGAATATTTAAAAAATCGCCCGGAAAGGAAGACAAAGCAGGAGATTAAACACTTTTACCTTAACCCGTGTATTGTAAATCGACGACCTTTCACGTTTGGTCGGTTTTATTGCTCATTTCTTGAAGCCATTCTCATTTTTTCTCCCTCTTCACTGATGTCTCTTTAAGCCTCTCCATACAGCTGGCGCGCTTCCTCCGTTGCCACTCGATCATGACAGTGGCTTTACGCTGCAAAATTGACGCAGGTCGATTTGGAGAATACCGGGTCATAAAATTCCGCGCTCTTCCGAAAAACATAATGCGCAGTTTCATTCAACTTAAAACTATGTGAGAAACTAAACCTGTTTTCGTAGAAACTCCTGCTGACCACTTAGATCGTGTTGGGCTGTCCGTGCTGTGTGATTTAAGTTTAAATTATACCCAAAATAAGTAAATAAATGGGGTTATTATAGGAATCTATAGGAGTCCCAGGAATCTGTATATCAAAATACGATCAACTGAAATTTCTTAAATGAACAATTTCAGAAATTGTATGTTTAAAACAGTGTCTGTTTGTATCCAAAAGGCTGTTCTAAATGAAAATAGACGAATATCACAAAATGGACCAAAACGTTTAGAGTAACACAAAACACACCAAAAAAATAAAATAAATAAAATTGAGAAGCTTATTACATGTTATGGTTTATCAATCATTTGACCAATGACTGTATCTCACTGTATCTCAAAGACACATCATAGGTTATAGCCTACATTCAAGTTCTTGTGTTTCTGAGTCTTATAGCCAGTTCAATTCATTTTACTGGCGTTAATTCCGTCCTTAGTAAAAGGGAAGTTAAAAAAAACACCCAAAATGAATTTCGAGAGCTACATCTTTATTATTATGTTTTCAGGTGACTGTCCCAACATCAGAACATACATCCTGGAAAACAGGATGTATGTTCTGGTCAAAACTTCACTGTCACATGCCAGTTGACTAAAGATGGACATTTTAAACGGAGTGTACAATCTTTGTGCAAATGAAAGTATATTATATATGCAAAACTGAAGAACAATACGGTTCTATTAGCATTATTGACATAACAGTGCAAGGTAAGGATGAAATCTTTCTCTTTGGTAAGACTTGTTAGGAACTGTTGGCCACACTGAAGGCTGGTGTGGTGCTTTAAATATTATAACATCATAACATACATTTTTGTGATTCAGATTGTGATTCATGATTTTATATTATCTACAAAACCTACATGTGATAATAAATCATTGTTATCTGTGTCTTTTCTTGCCAGTATTTAATAGATTTCAATATTATAGCATCCTGTTCTGAAATGTAAAATGTCAGCTGTTCTGTGTTGTTCATAAATCTAATGTCAGATCACACAAACCTTGACCTTCTAACAGAGAAAAATGCAAATCTTGCCTGGACTCACTAACTGGGTTTCTGCTTTCTGCATGCAGTGTGAGCTTGCTTGTTATATAACGAATTAGAGAAATGGAATGAAAGACAACTGTACTTTGTTTATTGTTTTAAGAGTGTTTGTAAATCATAAGTGAAAGGTAACTCATATCTTTAGTGGCCCACATGTTCAAGTATGCTGCGCACAATGTTCTTTATTTTAATGTATTTATTTATTATTGCTTATGGGGATCTCACATCGTCTCACATTTTAGTATAAAAAATCGAATACATTTAATATAATGTCTTTGGCTTTGTCATATAAATTAAGTTTTAGCACATACAGTGTTTAAACACATGGGGGTGCCAGTGTTCCCTTCACACTATTATATTCTCTAAATAACACTCATTTGAGATTCACCTGGTTCTTCGTTTAACCTCTTACATCAGAAGTAAATAAGCATATGTGCAGAAATACATTCTTATATCACATCTGTTCTGAGTACCAATTATCAAGCATTTGTTATATTCATGTACAAGCAGTGGTAACTCAAAATCATATTAGTTTATCATTTAAAACAGGATAATGTAGAGACATGACACAACACCTCAAGTTTATGTGAATGACAGTTTTTATTCAACTTTTTCTTCTGAGAGAACATATAACATATAGTTGAAGAATCTGTACAAAGGCCATTTAATTTGCCAGTATGTACCAATCCAAAACAACTTTGTGATTTTGTCATCCCAAAATATATATATACAATATACGAACAAACTGTCTCCTGAGTTTGGATATTCAATGTTTCAAAATGAAATCTGCCACTTTAGTTGAACAAGTTTCCATGTTCTTTATTTTGGCCCCCGTGTGAAGTAACAAACTTTAACACTCATGAAAACACAATACATGCATGAGAATTACACCACTGGTCCTTATAACAAGTGCAGCTCAAGCATTTCCATGTAGTACCAGGGGTCAAAACATTGAAATTGGGGGGTCATTTCATGTGTTTTTCACCAAAAAACAACAACAAAAAAATAATAAAAATGCAGACATTACAAAAAAAACCTTGTGATGCAATAACGACAGGCCCAATTTAAACTACAAGGGCCACTTCTTTTTGCTCCTGACTGATAGACACATTTGATTGCGACATCAATTGGAAAAAGGTTGTCTACAAATACTGTATCTTTACCCATTAAGGACCAAAAAATTAAACATCCACACATTCTCATAACACAAGTTCAATAAACCAAACATAAATTAAAACGGTAGATGAAAATCTCCCAAACACATAAGACAACAAAAGGTGGTGGGGGTCAAAATAATAGAGCAGCATGAAGCTTGTGTCTTAGCTTTTTAAAATGAGAAGCCTTAACTTTTCACCTTATAGATCTACAAGCAGGAAAAGGGAGGCTAACTAAGGACTTAAGGGTCTGTTCATGAAACAATCACCTTAATTCAAACAGTGAATGACATCATTGACAGAGCACACCTCAGAATTAACTGCATGTTAAAAGGTTCAATGACTAACTGAATGAATGTACAAAGAGTTGAAAATCCAGAACGGGCAGCGATTTTTTTTTTTCAGAATTCCTGCCCTGAAGATTTAACTCTAAGCTGACATGATATTTAAGGCCAGGAAATAACACTGTGCAACTAATTTATGTTTACTTGACAGGCTTTGTACATAAATTATGCGGCACTGTTCAATTTCTCTGGGAAAGGTTAATGCAGAGACCAAATTTAAAATTAAAGTCTGTCTTGGTTCTCAGGTCAGACAGTGATCCTAATATTTCTGCTGAAAACAGCAAAGACACTGCTAAGATTTGTTTGAAAGAAAACAAATCTAACTATAGTAACACATAGGCCAAAATTGGTAAATGAGGTCTGATAAACTCTGGATATAGATAAACCCCCACATGGCAGGGCTCCAATTTCTGCCCTGAATAACTTGTTAAATATAATTTAGTTGCTGCTTTTCCCCAGCCACAGCTGTACCTAAATGACATCAATATCACTCTTTGTGTGACTGATATAGAAGTCAGTAAAAGATTGCATAAGTACAAACAATTCTGTTGCTGAGTCTCTGTTTTTTGATGCTTAGAAAATGAAGATGGCTTGAGTGGAATCCAGCTACAGATTAATGAAAGCAGCTCAAGAAACAACCATTTGGTTCTCAAGCTGTTTGCAAATGCTGTTACATCAATAAATTCTTGGGACTCTCAGACATAAAGGCTGTTGTGATTGGAAAAGGACAGATCTTTATCCAAAACAAAACGTTGTTAGCACAACGAGAAATTACGATCCACAAAACTGAGTGGGCAGAAAAGGTCAGAGGTCAACACACTCTGAAGATTCCACAAGAGGTTGTCAGATAAGATGTGATATCAAATAACCTGGCAGTGATTAGGCACAATCGCCCACAATGACAAGAGGCGCAAGCAGCTGGCGGAGTTCAGCAGCGCATACTGGCCCTCTGTGCTGGCTGCTTGTTTTCCTGCGCCGGGCCAGCTTGGACCTGGAGGGAGGAGAATGCAGCATAGAGCCAGAGCTGCTGGAAAGGACAAGGGGAGATGAGAGCTCCAACTCTAGCTGCAGATGCTCTTCGTTTTCTTCCCTCTCAGCCAGTTGTCGGTTCATGGCTACAGCCTGTCCCGCAAAGAACGTCAGGTCCTGAGCACTGCCACCCCTGGAGATAGAACAGAACCCTCTATTTAGTTTCCAGTAAGAATAAGCTACTATGAATGGAAGGGACAATACCCACCTCTGATGTAGTATACTAACAGACACAGTGTTGGGTGCACACTAAGGAGAAGAGAATAGAAGAAATATTAGTAAATGAAATTAAAGACAAGTTAAATAATTGTTTCCACCAGATGGGCTTTAAGACACTAGCTACAAGGGGCATTAAAAATAGCTAGCTTGCTAGATAGGTAGGGATATTAATGATGGACTTACCCGCTTGACCCATGTGTGCTGCAGCACTTGGGCTGCACTGAGGCGGTCTTTGGCGTCCCGCACCAACAGCTTGGAGATGAGGTCTTTGGCTGCAGGGGAGATATGTGCCCAGTCCTTCTCAGGAAACTCATATTTACCTTCCTGAATGCTTTCAAACAGCATGCTCTGTGAACAAGTGATGAGTGTAATTAGGCATACAGTTTGGTAAAGTTACACCTCTATTAAAAGAAATGGCTAAACAGAGTTTAAGGTCAATTTTTCAGGTTCAAAGCTAAGTATATTATCTTGAACAGGATGTCTTGTACCTGGCAGGCTTGGCAGGGCTCACCCCAATCCCAACCGCAGTCTGTCCCACAGTGACCCACAAAGGGTGGGTATCCACTCAGCATAATGTAAAGGATGACGCCAAGGCTCCACAGATCACAGCGCTTGTCGTAGATGCTAGCTTCTTCATTGAAGGCCTCTACCACCTCAGGGGCCATGTATTCAGCTGAACCACACTGTGCAGAAACAACAACAACAACACACTTTTATTAGGTCTATAGATATACCCTTATCTAACTAAGACTTGAGGCAGGCGAGGTAATGTACATTAAGATATAGGTAGAATCTCCCACTGGGTTTTCTAAAAAGTCAAAAAAACACAGAGGACTGGTTTAGCCCTAAATTCCTTATTGTACGTCATGCCTACAGCATCATTACCATGTGCCATCAGCTGGTAATGTGTCTGACAAAGAAATTAAATTCTAAACATTGTAATGCTAAGGTAAGGATGAAATCTAAACAGCCACAACATTCACTAGAGCTGTCGCACACCCAACCTCCACTCCCTCTGCTTGGCTTCTCTTGTTTGTTTTCACCTGCTCAAGCTTCATCAAGTTCATTGTTCTGAGTTAAGCTGGGATGGCCTGATCCGATTCAGACCTGGATGCGTCAGCGTTCAATGGTTCCAGCAGGGCCCACAGGCTGCTGCTGCTGTCTGCACTGCGTCATGTGAAAACTAGGACAAAAGGTTGCTGCTTGGAAAAAGGATTTAAGCCGCTCTGAACCAGCTGAGGATAAACAAGCCTCGGCCCTGCCCAACTGTGTTACATAACACATGTATACCTTGTGAACATTGACCCTGAATGATGCCTTAATAAGTGAAATGCAATGAAGAAAACCATCCAATGAGAGCAAGCTAAGGGGGTTAGCAGATTAGCAGGCCAATGGCCACAGGCATTCTGGCTTATATTCAATGGTAGTGAAACAGTACAAGGGTGCAGTTAAAGATTGTTACACAACAACTGTATGAGGATTCAATGGAATACTAAAGGCAGGAAGACACTGTGCTGAAGTTCTCTGTAGAACAAGGGGTTGAAGGTTAACTGATTTTTGGGATATTCAAAGACTCATGTAAACCCGGTTTAGCGCTCTATACAATAGATATGCAAGGCAAATTCACTGCGTTCACTGCAATTCAATAAACGCAAAGCCAGAATAAAATAAGAAATTGGGGATAATGACTCCAATTTTCTCCAATTTTTCTTACACGATGCCCTTTTGAGTAGGAAGTAGAACCCTAGGGGTGTTAACCAAAACGGTTTGTTGATTATCTTGACCAACCCCACCCTAATACAGGCATGTAGATATGTAACAGGGTTACATATGGTTACAGGGTATTTGCAAATGATTTGCTCGGCACAAGAGCATAAAAGTGCGGAAACCAAAGGAGGAATGTCGTAATGTACACAAACACAATAAACAAGTCATCTCTTAGAACAATGGAAACATCAGTAATGTTTATTTCAGTGACTTATTCCATGCCAACTGCATGTTTTCAGATGGTTTAGGAGCACATGATTATAGCAAAAGAGGACATTTTCTCCGACAGACCAGGGACTTTCCTCGTTCACTTTTCTAGTAAGTAAAACCATAGTTGTTGAAAAATAGAAGCAGAACATGGGCATTTAACTTCCCACAGAGAAATATCAATGTTTCAAAAAAATCTACAAAAAGGTAAAATTCCAATGCGTTTCTCATTCCATAAGAGCAGAGTCGTAAGGTACCGTTTCCTAAAGATACAAATGCAAGTTACTACATGTTTTGGCTCCTGTTTTTTCCCCTGCATCTGCCACTTGAGAGAGGCTGAGATCCATGTACAAAAGCTGAATGTAAAATGGCTCTAACAGCTGCCATACCAGAAACACTGTACTACACTGCAGGCGTCATAAGAATAGACACAAGAAAACCCACAAGCATCAAGTAACATGTCTGAGTGCCTCAACGGTGTCTGAAAACATCAAGCTGTGATAAACAGGGTGGCAGAATGAGGAAGGCAAGGACTGAAAAGACCTGGAAGAATTTGGTTTGTGTGTTTGCATGTTTCTAACTGCTAAACTATGTAGCTCTGCACCAAGCTGCTTTTATCATGACCCAAGTCTGTGGTCTATGGTAATTTGTAAAAACTGATTTAGAATCCCTTGCAAATCTCTATTTTCTGCTTGAGGTTTATTGATCAACATATTCAATACATATTTATTGATTGATATAACTCCAAATAATCTTGTTTAGCTTTAGATCTCATTACAACAGTGCTGAGAAGTGTTGAGAAGCTCATGTTCCAGTGGTGCACGTTTTATGTATGCCCATAAACAATGTAGGTAACAAATCAAATCTTTAAAAAACAAATGTAAACTGCCTCCTGTAAAAATAATGCATGTATGTTAATTATTTCTCAATTGCTACATGTAAACTGCCTATCATAAGCCTTGTTTCTTGGCTTGGCTTGTTTCTATTCCATTAAGCAGAACATCATCAACATCTATCCGGTATGAACTCACCGGAGTTAAGAGCTCTGGGGTTGAGATGGGAGAGCTGTCACTGTTCAGTTTGATCCCACTGCCCAAGTCAAAGTCACAGATCTTCACTGGAGAAACCTGTAACAGAAAATATCAGTCTGAAGTGACACTGAGATGGGGATTCAGTAATCCTGTACATGTAACTGAGCCAATTATTGTTTGTTTAACAGCACAGAATAGAAGCACATAGAATTGTACTGTACCCAACAGATTTGTCAAAACTCTGGTCAGAAATGCAGTGCATGTGTTCTCCTCATGTGTCTCATGTCTCCTCATGTAGAGAGAGAAAGAGACTCACCCTATCACTGTGTTCACAGAGGATGTTCTCTGGTTTAAGGTCTCTATGTGCCATCCCTATAACAACAACAACAATAACAACAACAGACATTACCTGCACTGATAATGCAAGGAGCGCTTGAAGACATTGTATTGACTCAACACATAAGGTCCTAACCTTTATTGTGCAGGAAGTCCAGAGCGCTGGCAATGTCCTGCACCACTATGCTGGCTTCCTGTTCATTAAAGTGTTGCCTTCTGTGTATGTGCGTCAATATAGAACCTGAGAAAATGACAGGTTGCATTACGATTATAAAATATTATGATATTATATACAAAAAAATTATTCAAAAGAAAAGGATTTGGACAATGTACCGCCTCTTAGCTTCTCAAAGACTAAATAAAATTTGTCCTCTTCTTCAAAGTATTCCACCAGTTCCAAAATATTTCTGTGGAGAAATATTTTCCCATTATGAGTCTTTATAAGTATATGAAAGGTTTTGGATGCGTCACAATGTAGGCTCTGTTCCAAATCTCTATAAGCTTAATTGCTGCCTACAGCCAACAAAACCTTATGGAACTTCATAAGGGATTGATGAACACAGGCACCAACATAGAAACTTCAAACATGAAGCAGTGCATTATGGGGAAAAGCTGTCTTGTTAAAAATTTGGACAAAACATGGTGTTTTAGGAGGCAGCATAATTAAATTACACTTCATAGTGTGCCAGATACTATGAATGTGGCCTTTTAAGGCAGCCTGCTTGGTTTTGGAACAGACCTATAACCTATGCAGCCTGTAGACTTGCCTGTGACCCTGACACTGGTAGAGCATTTCCACCTCTCTGAAGACACGGCTCCGACTGTGTCCCGGCCTCTTCTCTATGATCTGCACAGCATTGAAACACTGTGTTAACAGTCCACAGTGCAAGAACAAAAAAAGAGCTCTGCAATCCAAGGTTAAAACATTGTGCTTTTGTTCTGATGGGCTACCTGGTGGCAGCCCTGTAAATACACATGATTTTGAAATCCTAAGTAAATCTTTTAGGCATTGTCCAGATCTTGCCACATTCAGCTTGAACTAACACATCTGCGTTACCCAGATGGTGTCAGCTTTGCGGTTTACCCAATACACAATGCGTGTGGAAGATTACATGTCAAAAGACCACCTCAGACCACCGATTCAGCAGGTCACCACATGGCCACCAGGAATTTGCAAAGAGGCTTGGAACTAAGACAATACCACAAGTTTTTACCAGTTTGTTTACTGGGCGTGATCATTGGTGTCTTTGATGCTACACGTGTAGACATGCACTATCCAAGTAGAACAATACAGTAGAAACATAATGAAGTAAAACAGTGAATTTCCTAATGGGCAAGAGCTTACAAGTTGTAGCCCTCTTCACTTATGTCATGCCATGTCCTGTCCTGATTTAACCTGCCATCTGTCCCAAGCCACTACTAAAATCCATTTACTTTGGCATTAGAGCATTATTCCATAACATTTGAGTTTCCTAGGGATTTAATTCTGTAGACCACAATAACATAATTTAAGTGTTGACCAAACTGTTACACAAAATCACATCAGATGTGATGCAAACAATAATAAAGCTCCCAGAAAAGAGCACAGGCTTGTTAGACTTCCACATTTACAATCAACCATATTCAGAATTCAACAATATTCTGTGGCATCCGTGTGGAACACCTGCTGTTTTCAATTTTGTGCAGCTCTTGGAAAGTTACAGAACATTTGCTATAAAGCATCCTGTGAATGCTTAATTTACAAGTTTCCTTTTCATATATAACAGAAAGATGTAGTTTTCCTATTTCCTATTGGTCAGATAGATGCAATGAGAGAGACCACACCGCATTACCACAGATTAGATGTCCTGCTTCTACATGTCAACAATTGGAAAGAGGAAGTTTCTTTGCTGAGCCGGCACTGTGGTCATTTATTTTTGTGGCACAGCAGTACAGAAGCTGGAAAGTTAGGCTATTGTTCTCAAAGAGGAACACATACACAATACACAAGCGCTCAAAAGAATAACTCTCAAACAGCTGTGATTTTTAGATAGTAATCAATGTTTTCTAATAGAGCCGATACAATTATAATCAAGCCATCAGTCCCAGCACAAACTCCTTCTACAATGTTATGTAATGCACTACATTGAGGGCGGGATAGAGAGCCAAGAGCCAAAGTTTGCTTGGCTGCTTTCCTCATATTTCTGCATACTTCATCAAACTTGTCTAATTGTGTTCTTAACCAAGCAGGCAAAAATGTAACATTAATCATTGTTTTAACGCCACCATCTGTCATTGACTGGAAAAACGGCTTTAAATCTGTGACTATGGCTAACCAAGCTATTCATACCAACTGCAATGTTTTATCTGGACTTACAGTACATGTTGGTACATATGTTCATATCTTTATTTAAAAAAATTCTAACATATGACACATCACATTTAAAAATGCAAAGGGAACACACTAAATATTTGATACCTGTATGTACATTGAGATTATTAATTTTACACTCTTGTGTTATAACATACTGTTATACTTGCCTTAACTGCATATTCTTTATTGGTTATCAGATTGATGCAGGACTGTACCACAGCATAAGCCCCTTCTCCAAGAACCTCATTTTGTAATTTGTAAACATCTGTAAAATGAAACCAATTCAAAAGACAAACATAAATACTTAAACCTTCAATAGACAGTTACGCTCAGCTCATCTGCTTTATGGCAAATCCATTCAACTGAGCTTACCTTCAAAACGTCCAGAGAAACTATCTGTGGCTCTGCATCTTTTCTTCTTCTTGTTTCTTTTCTTGGCATTGGGGATGTTGATGGGCTGGCTGAATGGCAGGTCTTACAAACAAACAGGAGAGATTTACCTGTGTGTGCAGTATTTTACTTTCAAAGAACATTTACATTTATTCATTTGGCAGACGCTTTTGTCCAAAGCGACTTATAGTGAATTCAAGGTACACATATTTTTATCAGGACTTGCCTTCCCCTGGGATCAAACCCACAACCTTTGCGGTGTTAACGCAATGCTCTACCAATTGAGCTAACAGGAAGAATTAAGATTAACTATGTGTGTCAGTAATCCGTTATGAACTTTGCCTAAGAATGACAGACAAAGGGTATTCTCCTCAATAGAGTCTATTCCTGTATGGACCTTTGAGTTTGTCAGTCAATATTAAAAAGACAAGAGACAAACCTGGTCTTGATAAGCGTTCTATCTTGTAGGAGTCAAGATGGGACTCTGATTCTGTAAATTCATCAGTCTTGAAAGGGTTTTGACCCTATATGACAATAACAATGTGAGATTCAATGTTGTTACCATCACATAACAGAAAAGTTAAAGCATGTAATTTGTTTTATTTATACAGGCCAAAATACATCAACTTATTATTAAACACTCCTTTTTCCATGACCTACCTTGAAAGAGCGATGAAATCCTGTGATCTCTGTGATCTTGTTTTGCACCATTTTTTCTAATGATCAAACAACAAAGTGCAGCAAAGTGGGGCCTAAATTTTAGTGCTGTGGGTCTGTTGATCCAAATACTGATCACCTCTGATCCGATCACCTCAAGTTGGTCTGATAACCGATGACTCCTGCACAAACAGAGAAACATAGGCAGAGCTTCAGTGTGGTCCTAAAGTGATCTTCCAGTAAGCAAATTAAAGAGAACTGTCACACATTTAACAACTTGCTATTATCTGTACAATAGACAAAGGCATCTATCATCCGACACAAAACATGCTTGTGCATTTAACAATCAACTTAAATTAGTTTAATTTACAAGCTGTCAGAAACTTATTTTATGACCCTCGTCTGAGCTCTATGGGGTTACAGACAGTAAGTAGTGGGTTGAACGGTGCTTGTTTGGTCAAAAAGTCTGACGGGTTATTTCATCATCATCATCATCATCATCAGACAAAACGTTTTTATCTTACCCCGTACTAGCCGTGAGCCGCCAGCGTTCTCGCCGTTGCTCCAACCCACCTTTCAACAGGTTTCTACTATATGTCAATTGTAGCGTAATTGTGAGAGCATTGCAAATATATAAGGTTTCATCCAGAACTCCTCCCACTCAGAGCTGCACCTCCAATCAAACGCATTACTCCTAAAGCTGAATTAACAACTCAAAGCACTATTGGATTTTTCCAATTCGTGGGCGGGGTTTAAAGTTTCTGACGTCAACTATTCATGTTTACTTAAGTAGTTAACAGCTACATCTGCTGGACAGTCGAGATAATGACACGATTAGTTATTTTATATTGATTACAGTTAATTGATACATTACATAGAATGCTATTATTTACAGTACATTATAACCGTGCATGTATGTTGTCTACCTCTGAAATAAAAATCAAATATATAAAGCATTTATATTGTATGATTTTTAATATTATGAAACAGATTAATGTAATGTGTCACATTTAAAATAGTATGCCATTGAGGTGACAATCATTGTCACATTGTTTTATACTTCATGATGGACTTGCCTGTTAGTTTTCCCAGCATTTAGCGCATTTCCTTAGTAGCATTTCAAATTGGCTAAAATGCTTAACCAGTATTTTTCCATTATATATATTGGAATTATTTATACCAGTAATAATTCCAGCATAAATATTTAGGTATTTAATTTTTTTCATCATCCAACTCGATAACGGGAATATATATTCTCGCGATATTTGGAGACTCCTCGCACGTAGACAGGCTGGGAACCAAACAATGGTTGCTAATTCATTAGTTAGATTTTTATGAAAAATTCTCAAATAAATGTATCTATCTATCTATGTGTCTCGATCAGTTATCGTGTGCGGTAAATGTTGTTTTGCACATAATTTAAAAGCCGATATGTGCATCTTTTGTTGTGCTCTGTTAGCTTGGGCGACTGTCTTAGTGTTATCCATACATATTGCTTACAATGACTATCTGTTAGTTTGCTAGTAACGTCACTCGATTGCTGTTCATTTGAACACAGCAATTGATTAAGTGCATAGTAACTACTTGTTTTTGGAGCCAGCTGTATTTTTTGTTTTTAGCAACATAAGGATTTACTACGTGCTATAAGAAAAAGATCTATACGAATATAAGATCCATCAAACCATCTCGGCCCAAGGCAAGGAAAGCACCATGGAGGGTATGTCGGCAAATAACGCTTCTTCCTTAATTTAACCATTGATGTTTGTAGTTGCTTTAAGTAAAATCAGCATTGCTACATGTTCCATTTCAGGCTGTCAGATGTCCTGTTCGTTTTATGGTTGCAAGAGGACCTACAACAGTCTAGAAGCACTTAATAGTCACCTTCAGGACCATCATAAGAACACAGCCCAGTCTCTCCCTGGTACTCCTATTTTAAACCTTCAGTATATAAATCGTTGTTTGATATTTATGACATAGCATAGACTAGTCAATAATAATAATATGCTGCATGTAATCACATTAGGAACATCTGCCTTTCACCTACCTTTCAATTTTACCTTTATAAATTCACAGCTATAAACTGTCAGACTTGCACAGTTTATATTGGTTTCTAAAGCATTCCCTTGTTTCTCTAGGGAAAGTATTCCTGTGCTCTCAGATAGGATGTGATGGGTCATTCAACAGCATGCAGCAGCTCATGGAACATATGAGACACCATTACAAGCCAAATTATTTCTTCCTGTAAGTTTCTGTAACTTTGCTTTTAAGCTTCTGTATTTCTTCTTGAAGAAACAACACAGGAGACAATTGTGTTGTTTTTTTTAAACTGTTTTCTGCAAATGAATGAGTATTAAATTAAAATACACTTGGGTGGGTTTGTACTTTAACATAGAGACCCTTCTATCCAAAACTGTTTCCCCCTCCATTTATTTACTTTATTATTTTCCTTTATGTTTGCTATCCTTTATCGTTTGGTGATTAGTGGGAAAACTGTTAGTTGAAATTTACATTGTACATTTGGGGGAAAAGTATCTTGTGAAAGCCACGTTACAGTCCCAGTGCTTCTGTTGTATTCTAATATTTATCTTGGTTATATATTTGTCTGTTAAAAAAAGACAATGTTTTTATGCCTTGTAGGTGTGAAAGCTGTCGGGCCAAACTGCGTTCATACCGCACCCTTCTCAAACACCTGCAAACCTGTGCTAAAGTTGCTAAGAACAAGGTCACAAAGACAGAGCCTGGAATATCACCTGATACAGAGCCCACTAGTCTTCCACCTACTGGTGACATGGAACCATCTGGAATGTTCCTTGCCACAAAGGTGCCAGGGGATATGGAGTCTATGCCCACTTTGCCCACAAATATAACACGGGTCCAAGCAAACATGCCAGTGACCCAGCAGTCTTCAAAAAACAATGTGTTCACAAACTTCACCTCGGCAGTTCCTGCAACTGTGCTGCTTTCCGCTCTAGATCCCACCTCAGCTCCAAATCTTTCTTCTCAACCAGAAGCTCCCTACAACCCCTTTCCACCAACACTATCTCCTGTTAATCCAGCCTTCCAGCCTGATCCTGGCTTACAGCAGCAACGTTCTCCCAGGTCTGGTCCTCCCAGTCTGCCTTCTTCACCCTTATTGCCATCATCTCCAGGATCTAATGCGGTCTGGAGGAAGAACCAAGGTGAATGGACCTTATAAAGCTTTCCTCTGTGAGTGTGGAAAGCTAAGTGTCTCAATCACAATGTTCCTTAAATCATCCTACATTTTAGACCCTGTTCACCTGTAAATTTTCCAGTTTGCTCAACTGATCTCACCTGCTTATCAACAGGTGTGGGTCCTTTCCCAAGTGAGTTTATGAGTCAATGGGGGGAATGCCTAATCCCTGCCCATGGCTGCTTTGAGTGAACTGTGTTTTGTCATGTTGCACTGTTCTGCCAGACCCGCCCGGGCCCCTTTTGCACAGATGGAACTCTTCGAGCAGTCAGAGTTTAAGTAGAGATGAAGCCAAGGTGAGGCACAGAGAATCCACACACACTTGTTGAGGGAATAATCAGATCCTCCTTCAGATTATGCTTTAGGTGTCGATCCTTCTTCCATTCCCTCCTCTAATGGGGCTCAGTGTACCATCCACTGTAGTTGAACCATGCAGCTGGGTAACTCAGTTCATTCCCATGTGATCCTAAATGCTTACATTTATTGATACACTAACAAACATAAGACGACACTAGGCAGTGTGCTGTTAGGGCTACTGTTCCTTTGTTTTTCCTTTCCATCAGCATCCATTGCAAACTCTGGTGGTCATTTCTGGCAGGAGATGGTGCTACATGCCAGTTGATTGTGTGGAGATGTTGACCGCTTGCTTATCCCAGCACCTTTGTGTCCATGTTCATCTGTCTAAGTTGTTACATTTTAAGATGCAATACGGAATTTCTAAGAATAGCTGTTGATATTTGAAATCAAGTGAAATCACAAACATACCTATCTTTTAGTTGCTGTGCCCTCAAAGTAACAAATGTGAGAGTGTTGTATGATCAGTCCAATCCCATTTGTTTTTCTGTCCCAGTAGTTGGGGTGTTGATTTCAATTTTCAGCATTTCTCAGAAATTTCATACTGCACCTTTTAAAGTTACTTCTGATTGTGTGAAAAGGTATTTTATTGGAGTGCGTCGTGTCAATGATAACTGTAGTTTCTTTTCAGCTCTTGTTAATCATGTAGCTGCGTATTTTACCTATTAAAGGGGGGTCTCTGTTCTACATTGTTCTGTCTATTGGTAACATTATAATTGATTGAGTTATTTTGAAATTTAATTACTCACTCTTGCATTTCAATCTGACAGGTCAGTCCTTCAACTGCCGCATCTTGTGGGAACACACCAGAGGCCGATACAGTTGCCTACAATGCGGACACTGTACCCCAGACCGGGGGGAGATGACTGCTCACATTGAGGGCCAGCACAAGAACCCTGGAGGCAAAGTGAACAATGACCCTGGTATGACTCCTCACTAGGGCCATTTAATTATAAACTACTGGATGAATGTTATACACTTTTATTAGTGGAGTAAAGGGCATAGGAGGGTCCTAGTCAGTCATTTAAAAGCGAGTTTCTTCACCTCCGTACTTGACATGCAAAGGTTGATCATAGCTTATTTTTATCTGATCTTCTGTGTATTTTTACAGACACAGAGGTCAGCATCCCTTCCTTATTGGCCAAGACTTCAATACACTCTGAAAATTCAACTTACACACAGCTCTAACATAAAATTAGACAAATTTACTAATTGACAAAAAATTGTTGTAGCTTTTGATGCAGCGAGAAACTGAGAATTAAAGCTTTTGCAACTGTTCATATATCGCTCACAGAAGTATCTAAAGTATCTAAATAGTGTTGCATGCCTTGAATTTATCTACAGTTAAACTCATTTGTGTTTCATTGAATAGCCCTCATTTACAGCATGTTATTTTCTACGTGTGTGTGTGTGTGTGTGTGTGTACCAGTTTTGTTATAAGATCAAAGTTTTTGTACATTATCTTTTAGAAAATAAAATCTGTCAAGAAAAAACACTTTTGTCTGTAATATGTGATGTTGATTTAATTGCACTGACTTTAATTCCTCTGTTTGTATAAGTATTAAGTATTAAATGGAATTATTACTGTTCCATTTAAAGTAGAAACTCAAAAGGTCTTTTCATAATACTTGTGAAACTTCTAGGAAGTGACAGAAAACTTTTTAATACATTAATGGGTGGAGTAACTTTAAATATTTGCATAGTGTGCAAATACATATGGAAGAAAAGCACGTGTAGATACGCGCTATTCTGCTCTTATTTTAAAACTATCCGCATCGCGGCCATTTGTTCACACTATTCCGTTTCTTCCTTCACACTCCTGCAGATGTGTAACAGTGAGGATGTACATTCAATTGACTTCAACCCTTTTGTAAATAAACTAAACAACCGGAACATAGGAAACAATGGAGAACATGGTAATAAGACTTTAATGATGCTGTCAGCGACGTGTGCATGATGTTACAATGAAAGCTTGTGTGCAGAATAGACGCGAGGCCGGCGGTCTGTGTGCCTGGCAGGATGCTAAGTTAGCCAGCTAGTCTCTGAGCTCTTTTCAGCGATGTTTAAACCAGGAAGCAAGCGGAGTTACATCACTGTTTTATGCAAATGTGTGCCGTGACAAATTTGTGTTTACAGAAATTATAATGTCTTGAGAAACAGGATTGACATATAATGGAAATGGGCTGAGTTCCTGCACATACAGTAGCTGTTCTCTTAGCCTGAAGTGAGTCTCAACGGCTGTGTTTCGAAACCTAGTGAGCTTCCTACGTTGACACATTTTTGGGGGGCATCACAGTCGTTTAAACGTCCCTATGATGCATAAAATATGCGGTACATGTAAGCTGCCCTCTCAATTGTGAGACACAGTATACGTCAAAGTATTTCAGTATCTATTTCACACAGGGATGTATGTGTAAAGTTTGGTTATATACATAAGAAGCATAATTGTACTTTAGTATTGGGTGAGGGAATGTATTGCTGGTGTTTAGTTTGCCGTGTGACTGTGGAGATCAAGAGCTTATTTCCTGGGACTAGTGATTAAGTTTAATCTCCAGTCACCATTGGAAATAAGTTTATAACTTGTGTGGTTTTGTATTAAGTGTGCCCTGAAAATAAATCCTTTAGGCTTCTCATATAGGGCACAAGAAATATATTAACCACTGATCTAACGCATACAAGCCTATCAGCGATTTTGTTTCCATTACCAAGAAATGTTGTAAGCAGTAAACCACGGGACAACACCAAGGTCACAGAACTAAGTTTCCATCACCATCTGTTTAAGAGCCGGGGCAGGTTGATAATCTTAAACTTTAAACTGTATATTTAAAACCGGTTTTGAGGGGTAGTTCAAGGTTTCCACAAAGCTTGATCTGTGCATGTGTTGTTGCTATCGTAGATTTCACAATAGAAAAGTCACAATCCAACAAACTACGCTTATTACTATTGTTTAAAGTCTGACATTGTACCCATAGATTACTGTGTGTACTGTGTTATTATCCTGTACAGAATTGAAAGATTGACAGATGAATTGTTGTTTTCCCTCAGTGCACTGTGCAGGTGAAACTAGAGCTGGGACACAGAGCCCAGCTAAGGAAGAAAGTCACTACAGAGGGCTTCACACATGACTGGATGGTATTCGTCCGAGGCCCAGAAACATGTGACATCCAGCACTTTGTGGAGAGGGTTGTCTTCCGCCTTCACGACAGCTTCCCAAAACCTAAAAGAGGCAGGTGTTTTAACTATATCTGGTAATAATGAAACCCTGTATGTTGTTTAGCCTAATATATTTGAACCCCTTTAAATAGAGTTCTGCCAAGTGTGTTATTGTGTTTAGGAAATTGTCTTGTAGAATGTAGAGTTTTGTTTGGCCATGCATTGGCTTATTTTTTATGTATGCCTTTACACACACAGATATATTACTAAGTAGACCACTAGTAAGTTTTGTTTAAAACTGAAGCGTATTCTTAGATGACAAATGCTTTTTTCTATTCCAGTTTAATGTGCAGAAACAAACATTAATTAGGCAGATTGTACCCAGGCTTGTACCAATAGTACCAAGAATGTGAATGCGTTGGCCCTCTGGCTCTTTCTGCATTGCTTTGGTGGTTTGAGCAGTCTGACACGTCTGCTTCTGAATCAGTCAGTGGCAGGAGTTTGGAGCGGGATTACCTGTTTGATGAACGGCAGATGGGGGGCAGGGTGGAGGGGCTAAGAACTGTTCCAGAAACCTGAATGTAGTCAGAATTTTCTTTGATGCTGAGATTGACTTAAAATCGGCTGTAATTTTACCTGTTCATCCATGTGGTGCTTTTTAATTTAATCTTAAAGTTTAGAAGATTTTGATTAAGTCTATCTATATCTTTGTCACATGTCTGCACTGAACTATATCTGAAATAATTTAATAATTTGTCTCACACAGTTTGTAAAGAACCCCCATACAAAGTGGAAGAATCAGGCTATGCCGGTTTCCTCATGCCCATAGAGGTGTATTTCAAAAACAAGGTGAGCACAGCTACAAGCCACGCATATTTAAAGCACTATCTACATTGTTTTATCTTTGACATGAAGAACTGGTATTTCAGGCAAAGCGCATAAAAGCCTGAGCAGACTGTTTGGTGCTTGGTATTTTTAGATGTGTCTTAGGCGAATGCATGGTGTGGGTAATTTTAGGTTAAAGTTGTATACTATAGCCTGTGTCAGATAAACGCTGCAATGAGTTTTGCAATTCGCTGAAGGTCAAAGGTCACACAACTCAGTGGACAGGAGTATTTATACTGGGAGCTAGCGGATTTCTCACACACAGACAGAATTTACATGCAGCTGTTGCATTACATTGAGAACTTAGCGAGGACATAATTGGTAAGAGTATGAACTTACTAAAGACTAACTTTTAATTTTTAAAAATGTTGGTATAAAATTTGTGATTTTTTTATTTCTATTAAAATGTAATCTACCCTGATTATACACTACTGTAAAAGTTTCACACACTCTAAATGTACTGTAAATATTTGGAGTATAGATTGTGGGTTTTGATTCAACTAATTATACTTGTACCAACCGTTTCTTTTATGAAGAATCTTTACTTGCCTTCACACAAAATAAACTTGAATGTGCTTATCTCCTCTCTCACAGGAGGAACCTAAAAAGGTTTGCTTTAATTATGACCTTTTCTTGAATCTGGAGGGCAACCCACCTGTCAACCATCTGCGCTGCGAGAAGCTCACGTTTAACAACCCCACACACGAGTTTCGACGCAAACTGGTCAAGGCTGGTGGGGTGAGTGTGACTGTTTGTCTTTGCTTTCCCTGTATCTTTATTATCAGCTCTTTCACGTCCAGTCCAACTCTAACTTTCTCTGTTCTCATCTCAGGTTATAGTGGTTCCTGAGGGAGCTGAGATGATGCCAAGGCCCAGTCCAGATTATCCCATGCTGCCTACTATTCCTCTGTCTGCCTTCTCTGATCCCAAGAAGATCAAGTCCTCCCATGCAGTAAAAGTTAGTAATCAACTAGCTGGTGTTTTATAATTGATTTCCAACTGTTTGCTTGGTGCACTTCCAAATCAAAGCTTCACAGTTGTTCAAATTTAGAACCATATGTAAGTAAGACAATATATAGCCTGTATGACTTGAGGAGCTCTGATGTTCCTGGTGGTCCTGGTTCCTGCTAGGGTTGAATCTGCTACTAAATGTAAAGACTATAAGTGAAAGTGTGCTATGTTTAGATTTGCCCTGTATTTTACCCTCTGTGTCATACATTGGGTTATGAAAGGTTGAGGAGAGACTGTACAGATGCCTTTTTTGTTGTTCTGTAGGCTCAACAGCTCTTAAGGTTTGACTGTAGCATCATTATGTCATACAAACATTCAGGATAATGCCTGCGTTATCTTTTCAAGTAAAGTGGGTTTAAGTTGAAGTAGATTTTAAGGTGGCTAGGTGTTTTTGGATACGCGATAGCTTGTTTCAGTGTATTACTGATAAGTCTTACATTTTAATCAAGGGTGTTTCTAAATTAATACTTTGGATATTTAAGTATTCTCATTCAAAAGCATGTGGGTGACAAGTTTGACTGATAGCTTTGAATGTGTTTTGGGTAATTGTCATCAGGAACGTAGCACAGAGAACTAAACCTTAGCTGCATTGTCACAATCATGCTTCTAATATCTACTGACCCTTGTGTATGTAGGAGGCCAATAAAGATGGAGGTAGTGGGAGCAGCAAAGGTCTCAAAGCCCACAAGGCAACCAAAGAGCACAGAGAGCGCACACGAAAAGACTCAGAGAGTAAGGCCACGTCCAGAGAGAGCGACCGTGAAGGGGCTAAGTCATCACGAGATCAGTCGTCGTCCTCTTTCTCGAAGAAAGCCCCAGACAACAGAGGAAAAGATGAGGGGAAAACTGTGCCCAAAGCTGCCTTTAAAGAGCCTAAACTTACAGTCAGAGAGACAAAGATGGATGGGGCGTCTCCAAAGGGTGGAGGGGCGGTGACAGGTGGTGGGGGTCAGCTGGACACCCGAACTCCAAGCAAAAGGCCCTCGTCTGCCACAGAGTCTCCGAGGCTAAGTACCAAGAAACAGAAGCGGATGGGGTCAGAGGGCATGAAGGGCCCTGTAAGTGGAGTCTACAGCAGCAACTCTCCACGCATCACCTCAACAACACCTTCCACTTACCCAGAGAAGAAAACTGTTAAAGATAAAGCCCACTGGCCCAAGATGAAACCAGAGGTGCAGGAAGTAAAAAAGCAGCCAGATTCTGATGAATCCAACTCTGAAGATGAAGCTTCTTCCAAATCTGAGGTATGTATATTGGGAATCATCAAATAGAATGTTTTCTTCTATGAAGCAAAGCCTAGAAGTGTGAGTTATGAGCTTTCATGGAGTGTTCTCTTTATTTAAAGCAATCAGCCCCATCCAGTCCATCTAGCTCAAGCTCCAGTTCCAGCTCTGACTCGGACTTCGAACCCTCCCAGAAGCAAGGCCAGGGTAAGTGTTAGGTCATAAGTTGTGAATGTATGTTCAGCAGCATCCCACATTTTGGGGTTAAGCTACATGTAATGTCTCCAGGGCCACTGCGTTCTATGGTAGAAGACATGCGCTCTGAAGGTTCTGATGATGACAGCAGTTCTGAGGTTGAGACACCCATTAAGACATTAACCCCACCCAACCATGACTCTCGGTTTGTGCCATACTCTTCTAACTTTCAATTGTATTGACTTTCCTAGTTCTGTCATTGTAAATAGACAATGAACAGTTCTGTCATTTGTAACTTTGCAGCTTTAATATTTCATTTTGACTTGAAAATTCTATCACTATTACAACCATGTTGCACTTCAAATATGGTTTATTTTGTTCACAAGTTCAGTTTGGATTTCCTGTTTTTCAGTTTAAGTATGGACAGTGACAGTGATGGCAATGAAGAGTCCCGCCCTCCCAGTCAGGAAGCCCCCTCACCTCCACCCAAACTCAGCTCAGCAAACCTCAAAGTAAGACTGACCAAACACTGCAGTGTTAAACTATCTAACTTTAAGCAAAGGCCTGACTTTTGGTTTTTTGTAAATTTTAAAAGTGGATTTGTGTCCCTTGTCAGATGTTAGGTAAAAAGAGCCCAGACTCTTGTACCCGTGACAAGATGCTCAAGAGGGGATACGACAAGGTAGGAAGGGTAAATAACTCCATTATACTCATTACCAGCTGAAGTTTGGGTCTTATTGTACATAACACTATAGTAATAAACTGGTTTGTTCTGGTTACAGGCCTATACAGAGGAGCTTGTGGACCTCCACCGCAGGTTAATGGCTCTGAGAGAGAGGAATATTTTACAGCAGGTATGAATAAAAAATGTTTGTCTATATTTTGATAGTTAACATTAAGAACAATCAATGTTTTAGTTTAAAGTTTGTATTTCACCAAACCTTTGGTACCAACCAGTGATTGTCGCTTTATATTTCAGTGATAAATACATTTGTATTTGTGTCTTTTGTAATTTAGATTGTAAACCTCATAGAGAAGACCGGCCATTTCAATATCACCAACACAACCTTTGACTTTGACCTGTTTTCCTTGGACGAATCCACTGTACGTAAACTCCAGAGCTACCTAGAAGCCACATCCACATGACATAAGGAAGTTCCTTGCCTGTGATTTACAGTGGTTTGAGAGAAGCCTTCAGACTGACTGGGGGCAGGGGAAAGATATTGAGAGCATATGCACAGGAAACAAAACAAACAAATAAAATATTATCTTTATACTGTAATAATAAAAGCAAACAAAAGGACCAGGGGCATAAAAGAGGTGATATTCAGGGTTTATTCAATAATAAACAGCACTGCTTATTGCACTAAACATACAGAAATACTGTTGGCACAATACTGTCCAAAATGGACAAGATAGGCACCGCAGTTGATATACCTTATTTCAGTTAGGTACATTTCAAGACTGGTTTTAAACCAAAGCTATAACACTGGTGAAAAGGATCACATGCTCATGCCTGGAAGGGGCTGTTTATAAGGGCAATGACTGAAAGACTGTGTCCCCTCTCTACCCTGGAAAAAGCCCAACTAGATCAAACATTATCAACTGTTTGTGTCTGCATTGCTTTGTTAGCCTCACGTGCTGGAAATAAGTACATACTCTCAAGCTTTGGTGATAGATGCTCCCACAATTCAGCTAATGGGGAAAACTATCTGCCTTCGTAGTGCCTTTAAAAAAGTTTTTAATTATTATTGTTAGTAAGTTTATCAGTCTTGGGGTTACCAAGAAGTATCTGTCAACATGAATATGCCTGAAATTGACGTTCAAAGCCCATTTAAACTGGTTTTAGAGAGAACTTATGAAAGATGTGTTTTGCATGTATGATGAAAAGGTCTTTACATTATCCTTTGTGTGTTGATGGTCAGCAACATGAAGTCAATTTGTTTAGCATATAAGGTTCTTTTTGTAGTTTATTTAAGTAACTGTGCACTTTTATGGTCACTTCAGTGCTTTGTAATTATCTGATAACTATATTTATGATTATTTTGGTTTTTTTTACATAATGTTGACTTGCAAAAATGTACATATTTTTGTCAATGTTTTAAATGCATCTATTGAAGTCATATTATTGATTATTCAATCACTTGAGAGAATATGCACACAGAATGAAGATGAAAAGTTGTTTTTTGTCTGTACTCCAATGGTGCAATTGGAAAAAAGTCTTCTGTCAACCTTAAGTATTATACAAATGAAAATGTGTTTGTGTCAGATACATATTGTCTGATAGCATTGCTTTTGAAAAGCATAACAGCTTGACATGTTATACTTTATTGTCGATTACCAGTTATTTTTGGTTCTAAATAATGTATGGTTATAAAGTAAATGTTTTCAGTGAAACAGTTGTATGTGACAGATGTATGTTACATCAAAGCAACACTGTCTGATTAGACAATTTGAATAGTCAATTGCTTTATATAATAGAAATTTATTAGCAAATTGCATTGGCAACCTGTCTTATAAATGCACACCAGCCTCATACGCTCACAGTATATTATGATCTGGGCTGGTACAATGGAACATTGAGAACTTCCAGAGAGACTGTGGAATTCAGTTTTCTCTCACGTGACAAGAAGCTTATTTGTGTAACTAGGTTTTTGGCTATTTTCCAGGTGACCAAAGTATTTGTGTGTCAAAGAGCAGGTATTTGATCACCACACATGGCTGAACCTTGTGAGTTTCAGGAACATCCAGTATCAGTGGCTTATGTTGTATCAGCTGTTGACAGGACTATTTCAATGACCATAGATTACAAAATCATATAAACATATAAAGTTTATTTGGCTGTGCTTGCTTTCCACCATTAGATAGCATGTCATTATCAGGTGTGAAGGGTGATGGATGGACTTGAATTTACTGTAGGATGCAATTGTTAAACTATTAAAGCTTATTCTCCATTTTGTTTATATCAGTATGTGTTTATAGATTGCTTTTATACATATATGTACCCCCAAATTACCAATAGACCAACGCTATGACATTTGAAGTAGTTACATAGTTAGTTTGGGGGTTAACAACAAGCAGTGTATTATCAAACACAGTTTATGTAGTTAACATCTGTCCATGTGTGGATGCTTGTACTCCACCTCTTAAACTCACGTTAATAAACTTTAATCCGGCGTTCAGGACTTTTATTTTGAAAATTGAAGACAGGAAGTGAAATGACTGTTGAAGCAAGTTACACATTAATACCAATGGTCGATTTGCCGGGGTGCGAAACGGATGGAGACTGCAGGCTTTGTGATTACCGTAAATCTGACATTTTACATCTGGAAACACACAAAATGCATTTAATAACGCATTTATGGCGTCTGCATTTGTATATATATTCACATTTGTGATCGTAATACTGCCTCGTATGGAAAACATCATGTCTTAGTTGTGCTTCTAGGGAAGACTGCAGTCGTGGCTGTTTTTATCCCCTAAAACTTACTCTATCAAATCAGAAAACGATCATATAGACCTACCCTGGAAATTAAACTAGCGATACAATTTATGCACACAAAACGTTGTTATTAAGCCGACGAGCCTATCCGGTAATACAGCTGATAGCTCCGTTATCCTATTGC
>JBAJNP010000659.1:57217-83937 GCA_036877545.1 Yasuhikotakia modesta | reverse complement strand
TTCTTTCTGTGTCTTACCCTCTTGCTTGAGGGTGTCAATGATGGCCTTCTGGACAGCAGTCAGGTCGGCAGTCTTAAACATGATTGCGGTTTTGAGTAATGAATCAGGCTGGGAGTTTTTTAAAAGCCTCAGGAATCTTTTGCAGGTGTTTAGAGTAAATTAGTTGATTCAGATGATTAGGTTAATAGCTCATTTAGAGAACCTTTTCATGATATGCTAATTTTTTTAGATAGGAATTATAGGTTTTCATGAGCTGTAATGCAAAAACCATCAATATTAAAACAATAAAAAGGCTTGAACTACTTCAGTTGTGTGTAATGAATCTAAAATATATGAAAGTCTAATGTTTATCAGTACATTACAGAAAATAATGAACTTTATCACAATATGCTAATTTTCTGAAAAGGACCTGTATATAAAGGTGCATATGTGTTTGTGCATACATGAGCTCAGACAATAAGAACTTAATAGATGCACAATGTATGTGCACATAACTAATGGCACACAAACAACATTCACAATTATTAAATATTATAGCATATGCCACAATTAATGATGTTGGTTGGTGTTGCTGATGTCAAATCATTATTAAGAGTTATTTGATGAATGAGATTGAAGAGGTACTGAGAAATTCAACATTAAATGTTGTGTAAAACAACATTTATTTTGTTGTGTTCCTCATAAACATTAATTTTCTGATTCCAGGACGGTTGAGATATAGTACATGTGCTACCTTTACAGTGCTGTAGAGTTTAATGGTGTTGTCCATTTTGCACCTGACAGCTACTGACATCTACCTTCATTGTATAGAAAGCAGCAGCTTAGACAGAAAGTTACACAGGCTTGAAACAACTTTATAAGAAATGATAACAGAGTGTTCAATTTTTGAGTGAACTAACCCTTTAACTTCACTCTCATGCAAGGTTAACACCCTGTTTAGAAGCCCTGCAGGCACCAAACCTTCAGAGTAAGAAGAGACAGAATCACACAGAGTGGAAAAGATCTGTTCCCCCACAACCTCTGCTGAACCAGCCTCTCACATCCCCTAAACACACAGGTAAACACTCACCATCAATGCATCAACACAGAGCATTAACACACCCTTTTTCCATACACGCTTCAGCCACATACCTATCAGGGGCTGCTCACACCAATGCAGTCCAGCACTCTGGACACTGAGCTCTGCTACAACAACAAGCTGGGGTAGAAACTTGTATCAATAATAAATAATACAATACATCATTTAAGAATACACACAGGCCCTCATGGGCAATTTCAACAAAATAGCCTCAATCAGGTCAGAGCGGTGAGGTCTGTAACCTCCGGGGAACCTGCCGCCTCGGGCAAGGGTGTATATATAGCACTTCAATATTTTTAGGGGGTTTTTAAGGTGCTGAATGGTAATCCAGGTGAGTTGGGGTTCAACAGAGACCTATACAAGGCTGCACTGATGGTTGGGTCTATAAAAGAGCTATTCTTTGGGGTTCAAAAAATTAACACCAAGTACAACCTTTAAAAACCTTCAAGCCACCTCATCTGTTATGGTCCTAGACATGCGTTTGGGATTTGCTTCAAACACAGTCACACTGAAGTGTGAAACAAACACACACACCTCGTTGTGGATGTCCTCAAAATGCTGCAGGGTGGATGGAAGTAGGGAGCGCAAGCTCTTGCTGTTAGTCTCAGGATCTATGTGCAAATTCTCCAAGGCCTCTGAGCATCGTTTCTGTATGTAGTCCAGTGTACCTGTACAACACTGAAGAAACAAGTCAGGCAGCAATGAGGTAAATCACATGTAAGCCAGTATTAGGCAGATAAAGCTCAGGACATTTGTGTTTATGTAGCACAACTGCTAAATCTTGGCACTAGCAATGGCAAGGTTTTGAGTTTGAATCCCAGGAAAGGCACATGCTGATAAACACCAAACAGCCTGATTGTACACCAAAGCATGTTAATGACACTGCATACGATTAGATGAACCTCACCTGTACTACTCTGTGAGTAGAGCTGAATCTAGCAGTGTCACCAGCCAAAACACAGTGCTGATGTGTCCGATTCAGGTCATCTATACACACACACAAACACACAAAAACAATAACCAGAATCTTGACTATATTGTTCCTGAGATGAATAGATTCACATCAGATTCTGTAGTGTGTAAATACCTTTGTGTTCCTCTGTGTTGTCTGGAAAAGGAACAAACAATAGCAAAGTCTGTGGCTTTTTTCTACCCACACTAATTTTTCCTGTTGTATTATAGCATTTTTAAAACCCTTTGTCTCTAATAACACACAGCATCTTTCAACCTGGACTCACAACCTCACCATGAATCACAGGCTGTTCCAAATTCCTCTAATAAATATTTATTATTATGCTCTTCTCGTCCGGCGGCTGCTGTCCTCACTTTAAAAGTGGGCTTTTAAATCTATTGGGTGAAAACCTCTCCTTAGATCTGTCCTTTCCCTGGAGCATTCAACACAGGAAATCTTATTACCAGCTGGGCCCGGTGTCGGTCCAACGAATTGTTCCCCCGCTAACCAGTCCCAAATTCCATCTTTGAGAATCCACTGATTAGATTTGCACATAAAAGTCTCAGACATTAGTGAATCGAGGCCTGTGACAGTGTTGGAAGGAATGATGGAAATGTGGAGATAAATATTTGTAAATGTGTCTGTCCTTTCCTCCTCTCTTTCCTCCTCTCTTTCCTCCTCTCTTTCCTCCTCTCTTTCCTCCTCTCGATTTATTAAAAGGTTAGCTAGCTGAAACTGATGTCACACTGCATTGGCATTTAGACCTCATACTTGCAGAAGAACAAGATCAATTCAATTTTGATCAATTCAATAGCAAAAATCACACTATTTTAGCCAAAAGTCATAGCGTCTTTAACCATTCATGAACCATTTTCCATTGAAGTCATCGCTTCAGACCTGTGCTCAGGAACCCCTTATGACCCCTTGAGTTTATATTGTTAGCGTTCCATTGATAATCACATCATAGCACTGACAGAAACATTTGGGGGTTATAAATAAAAGTTTAGATTAGTACACCAGCAACTAAGAGGTCCAACTATGACAAGGCTGTTCCAAACAAATGTATTGGTCAAAGAGTCCAAGAGAGAAACTATAAAAGTGTGTGTGTGTGTGTGTGTGTGTGTGTCAGAAGGGAAAAACATTAGTAATACGTGTACAGAGAATAAAGTGTCCCTTTCAAGATCATCAGATGTGGTCTGTGGGGCATTTAGAGGAAAGTTTGCCTGTTTGTGGGGTCACAGAAAGGGGGGCATCTGTTATAGCCATTACTAATAAAAGTCTGATTTACTGATTCACTCTGTGTGAATCTGTGCTGCTCACAGACAGGGGTCATAGCACTACACACACTTAAATAACATTTGGTTTTCTTCTCTGATACGCATGATAACCTGTGGAGACTAAATCCAAGGGAAACAGATACACATGAATAGAAGCATGCAGATAGTGCTGTGTATGTCCTGTGGGACAGATCATTCCTGCTCTAATACACTTCAGCATGACCAGGACTTCACCACTGTCTTCATGCATGTTTTGTACCAGTGTTAGAATTTTTTACTTTTTTGGTAAAGGCCAGTATTTCCCATTTAATCTGACTTTCAGAGGAATGTTTTACCTTTATAAAGGCACTCAATTTTAGTGAATGTAACTAAATAATTCACAATAATTCACAGATCTGTTAGATCTTTGTTAGAACACTTCTAATAACTGACATAATAATATAAATTGGCAGAGTCTGAATATATATATACAGCTGTATATTACATATAACGCAGCTAATAAAGAAAAAATTAAACAATAGCACCACATATGTTCATCCCTAATATGACATGTACTGTACTATATGCCTATAGTTGTATTGCATGTGTGTACCTGTCATATAGTAGCAGTCTCCAGACTGCAGAGGCAGGGCCAAGCCTGGTGTGTGGATGTCCCAGGCTACCTTTAGTCCAACCCGCCAACACAACTTCTCTTTATTCACTTCCTCTTTCTTTGAACCTTCACCTTCTTTCTTCTCTCCTTCATCTTTACTCGTTCCTTCTCCCTCCTTCTCAGTCTCTTTTTCTTTACTCTGACCCTCTCTGTCTTTCTCAGTCAACCCTGTAAACACAACATACAAAACACTGCTAGAGAATACTTTTTCAGCTGGACTCTTGACTATACAAGTTATCACCAAGATATTGGCTATAGCCAAGGGAACACTCAGGGCTGGTAACTTTTAAGGTTGCTGGTTTGAGTCCCATAAGAAGCAGGCAAAGCACTCAACCCTAGATTGCGCCAACAGGGATATACCCTGCAGCGTATGTGCTGGTAGACAGTTCTTACTAACTTAATAACCCATTCCACTCTATTTCCAGCAAAGATCTGTGATGATCAAGAACTAGTGAGATGATACGGTGTAAAAGCAAATGACTGGGAAAAAAAAGCAACAATGATATGAGCAAAATTCAAAGAGAGGCAGGCCGACACCAATCATTGAAATCAATACTGAAGCACTCTTAGAAGCCTGAGCCATGAACGAGGCTTTCTCTGCGCTCAGCAGGGATAAACAGTAACTTAATTTCAGTCTGTGCTCTCTGACACAGCTCTCAAAGGACCGTCTGCAGCGAACACAGCAGAACACATAGACAGCGGAAAAGATTCTATCAAAAACACTTCAAAACCGCAGTGGCACGAGCGATGCCTGTTCAAAAAGGAAATGAGCTGGATCTAGTCAGTGTTGGATGAAGAGCTGAACAGATTTGTCACCGAACTTCCCTCGCTGGAGCACTGTCTGGTACTGCCGGGTTCGAGCGAACAAGAGGAGGCTGCGATCAGGATGCTGTAGCACAGCCAACATGCTCTATAAACCCATCACAGATGTGTTAAAAGATGCATGCATCATGAAACTGTTATTCAAAGGTATTCTCCAGAACACACTGTAACCTTTAAAGTGTGTTAAGGTGAAATAAGAATCTATACAACATACAGATGTTATCCAAAGGGACAATAAAAAATACACCATGCACATACACATACTGACACACATGGCAACAAAAAATGATGTACAAAGTGAAATTCCTTAGAGTAAAAATCCGTTTCAGCTGGTCTGCAGCATTTCACAGCGATTTCTCTAAAGTGAAGGCAACGTTTTGTGCGATGCTCTGCAAGGGTGCGTACGCGCTGCAAAAGCGTTCCATCAGGGGAGTCTCTCTGAAGTCTGGAACCGAAGGGTCAATTTTACCTCTAAAAAAACAGCTGCAGAATAATTCCACACAAACTGACACATTCACACACAAAAACACACACACAGAGCATTCAAGCAGTGTTTGAAGCGGGCTCTGGGGAGGTCAAAGGTCAAATCGGTCAGTAAGAGATTGGCGAAACAGAGCCTGTGAAGCAGGTGGTTCTGGTTAGCACGCCATGCTCTGTTCTGTCTAACTGACACACACACACACACACAGCTGCCTGCTAAACTGTTAGCTTGACATGAAGAGAGACCGATGTGAAGAAAAACTTCTCCAGTGAGATTCATTTGAAATATGAAAGATCTGTTTCTTTTTTCATGGTACAAGTTTACGCAATGACTGGATCAGTACATTCAACCAATCCTGTGATTTTAAACTGGCTAGTGTCAAAATTGTTAACCATTTTGAGGGCTCAGTTGAGTTAGCTAATAAAAGCAAAGAATATTTATTCTCCTTCAAATTAGTAACGATAATTTTTCACAAAAACATAATAAATTATGGTCTTTTTAAGAAAAATACAGTGAAAAGACAAGAAATTACTTGAATTACACAAAAGAATGGGTCTGAGATATAATGCACGCCATATTCGAACTTGTATCATCCATGTAAGGCCCATACATTTAGTATTAAATGAATAGGGACCTATTTGTCAGACAAACCAAAATTTACTTTGCCCTATTATTTCACCTATAAATATGTATATGTAATTAAAACTTACTTAAGGGTTAAAAGTTCTATTATTATTTAAAAAAATACACAAGTTTGGTTGGGAAACCCTTCTCCACCTCTAATGTCTGATCTCTCACCTTCTTTCTTTGGCTCTGCAGGGCAGCTATAGCTGTAGACAGCAACTGGTGAGAGAGGCACCAAGTTTTCATCATGATGCCAGCCGACCGCCATTTTGCCCATTCCGTAATAAGGCTCCTCCTTCAGCTGGCTCATGGCTGTAGGGTCCATGTAATTAATGAGCGTAATGTTAAACTGGACTAGGCCAGCAAGAGAAGGTGGCAGAGTGGAGGGAGGAGGTGAAGAATGAGAGCAGCCCTGACCGCTGTCTTCCTCCTCCTCGTGTTCTTCCTCTATCCTTTCCTCCTTCTCCTGCTTCTCCTCTTTTAACCTGTCCTTAATGTCCCCCTCACATGGCCCTTCCCCTGATGCATCTTCGCTGTTTTCAATATCACTGCGGGAACGTTTGACGCCTCTCGTGTTCGTCTGTTGCTGCACATCTTTGCAAAAGAACTGATTGAGTTCCCACAATGCTTTGCAAGCGTCCCTCAGGTCAGGGTCACAGCATGGTTTTTCCTTCTCATCTCCATGGCCCTCTTCTCCCTCACAGTGCCAGGGAATGGTAAAGAGACGTGTGTCCAGGTAACGGTATGTGTAACCAGCCTGACCCACAAGGGCACGCGAAACGACTGTAAAGACATCGCGGTCTCGAACACGAACAAGATCTCTGAGGAGGCAACCACGGCGACGTAGAGTTACCAGAGCAGATTGGACCCTCTCATGAAGGCCATCCGGCAGACAAGCAGACTGACGCAAAGCCAGTCCGGCATAACTGGAGTCCCACTGTCAGAATACATACACAATGAAACATAATGAAGAAAAATTTAAAAACCTACATAAAAATATCTATATATAAATACTATGACAGTCCTCGAGGGCACCAGAAGTTACCATAAAAAAAAAACTTTATATGAATCAATTATAACATTATAAAGTATTTTGATCTCGAACCAGTTCCTGGAATCCAGGGTCTTGAGGAGAAAGGTAAGGAATCTTCTGTTCTCCTAGTTCCTGTAGAAGCCTTCGCCTCTGTAGAGATGACACAAACACAAATACATTATGAATAAACAATACATTAGGAATAGTTGGCATATTTACACATTCTTTAACTCTGTGATCTGTTCCAAGAGGGCCCTGGATACCTTAATGATGTATTTGTAAATAATAATAGCAAGTTATCTATACTTATGTATAGATAAGCTTATAATGATATTAAACTTGTCTCTTGTATTACCAAGTAGAAATGCACATTGTGTCTGATATCCAATAATGTTATTTTAAGTGCCAGTACATTTTTTGAGTTTTTGAAAGACCTCAAACAAAACAAAGACGTTTTTGAAACATCTCATTTTACAAACCACAAAAAACAAACCACTTCTGTTCATACCCTATACACTACCTGCTTCAACACTCTGGGCACAGTTTGGAAAGTTCATGGGCTTTCAAATTATAAAACAAAGAATGCAGAAAAAACAAATTGTTTTTTAGAGAAAGTTACACATTTAAAAAATATTTTAAATATTGCTGTGTAAAAGTTTAGCTGCCCTCACAAGTGTCTTTTCCTAGTCAATACAAATTTCCCAGTACCCTTTGCTGCCATCCCATAGAGCTTCTGTTCATGGGCGTCTTAGGTTTTTATGGTTCTAGCAGGCAGCAGAGGGTCTTCTCAAAGTCACATAAACTACGGCCTTCTATGCTTTGCTCCTCTGTTAAAACTCAACCTGCTTTGCCCATCAAAGGGCTTTTCATTGGGTTGCATTCCATTCCGACCTGTAAATCCAACAGCAACCGGTGTAAAACTCTGATACCCAAATAAATTTCACAAGTGCACCCACTCTAGTCCCTCTCTATGCACACGTCCTCTCTTTCTTCGCTGCAGGTGCGAGAGAGACGGCTGTCTCGCACCCCGTTCAGGTGGGACGTGGGGAGTGTTGTGTCAGTGACCCTGATCTGCCCTCCACAATGGAAAACCTTGTCAAGCAATGCAGCAGAATGGTTGTGCTGTTCACTTAAGCACGCAGCCGCACAGCTGAGACGTTAACAGAGAAAGACGGCCATATATATGCCCCATATTCCCTGACATTTACGAAGAGTTTCACATTTCAGACATGTTAATAATGGCAGAGTTTTCACATGGGAAGGGTTTTTTGTGAGTGTGAGTGGTTTTTTTGTGAGTGACTAGACTTTGCCAAATGGGTCTTGACTTTTAAAGTGAAATAAAATGTCCCGTTAATAACATTAAAGTAACAGCATTATAAAGGTTATGTTCTGATTTGAGAAAGGACATGAGTACATGTGCAAGAGTTAATGTAAGTGTACATGAGTTAAACAGTTAAAGCCTGTATAACAGTTAAAATTACTCTGTTTTGAAATAATAGCACAATGCAAAGAGGCCTGTGCTCGATGCTTGATTTCCTGAAGGTGAGCCCCAAGAATAGTCTGCTTTTGGATTCAGCATCCGCTTTGAGCATAGCATTGATAATAAAACCAGACAGAGCAGTTCCAAATGCTTCTAGACATATGGAAGAAGTTGAAGTATGTGTTTATTCTAGATGCCCTCTGATAGCGTCTTTCCACAGACCTGCAAAGGGCCAATCAGTTCAGTGTTGAGGCTCTTACAACACAATGATCTTAACTACCACAATATTAATCAATGTCATTATGTGTATATTGCTTACAGTCTTTAAACAAATTACACCCAAAAAAGGCAATGATGCAAGAAAAATTAAGATTGAACACTGATGGTGATGTTCGGATTTCATCAGAGGTGTAACGTTGCCTGAAAAATTTGAGAATCTCTGCTCTAGTGCAGCACGGTATGAACCCACTTCCTCTCGGGTTGTTTCTGCTAAACCAAAACAAAACAGAAAAAAAGAGACTGACTGTCAAACAGTCATCTACAAAACAAAATAACATGCACTATTCATGGACAGTCTTGACTTAAAGGCCTGAGAGAGATGGAGAGAGGAAAATAAGGCAGAGGAACAGGGTGAGCAAGCGAGAGAGAATGAAACAAAATGGATGCGTAAAAGGAAGAGAGAGAGAGATAAACTGACAAGTTGACACACACTCATTGTTGGTGTCAAAATTTATCTCATGACAGAAGCAATGGGTATTAAAAAGGGCCAGTTTATGTGTGTGTTTTTTAGCCGGTGGCGATGCTTGGCTGCTCTGATGTGCAAACACAATCGCATACGCGTACACCCGCGCACACAGCTGGTCTGGACAGCACAGTTTCTGAGCCAGTCTTGAGGAGCAGTGGCCTGTCACACATATGTCAAATATATCAAGCCGCTCACAAATTCCAAAGAAAAAAGAAGACAGACCCATTCTACTGCGCAGATGGGTTTAACCAAGCACTTTTTTCTTCCTTTCACTTAACATACACACATAAACAAATATAAGAAGTGGTGCTTTCACAAACAATCAGCCAATCTGAACTATAGCAACACTTGGTGGAGGTGAAAGACAGTCTAAGATAAAAACAAACTTCAATTTCAATTTTCAGTTTTAATACATCAAACACACACACACACACACACAAACTTTGGCATAACTATAGTGGACCTTAAAGAGAAAAAAGATCATAGTAGCAGACAGTCATTTATGGTCACACTTAAAGCACTTAACGCTGAGGCAATAATGTGTGTGTATGAGAGTGTGTTTACATATGCATCTAAAAGTGTGTGTCCAGAGGCTTTCAAATCAATGTGTGTAATATAGCCAAGTATTTGATAAGTACACGGTTGGTGCTTGTGTGTCACCAGTTACCATACTCTTTTTCTCCTGCTGAATCAAACACTTTGACAAGTCACCTGTAAAACATCAAACGCAAACACAGAGGCCGACACACACATCAAACACACTTCCTCTTCATCTCCTATTTGTCAGGGAGTTGCGGAATGTGTTCTTTGGGTGATGGGGGTGCAGGCGGAGGGAGGCATGAGGAAGAGCAGGGGATGTCCTCCTGACAGAAGGTAAAGGAAAAAACAGACCCACCTGAGCAAACAGAATGAAGCAGAGCAACCGTTTACCTCATGCTGAAGGCTTGTGTGTGACTGCATTGAACCTGTCTGAGAAAACACAGCATGTAGGTGCCATGACATACGCCCGTGGAACCGACTAAAACGCGCTCACATCCATGCTAAAGTGGATACACAGTCGGCATGTCAGTATCTCCAAGTAACAGGAAAGAGTTTCCATCATCTTGCTGAGATGTGAACGCCAAAGAGAAGTTTCAGCTGACAGCAAGATGATCCATGAGGCAAACCTGCGTTACCTCATCTCAAACAGGCCGGTCTCTATGGAAACAGGCACCACATTAATGATCATTCAGATGTGGCAGACTATATTGGATTTATTCAGGGTGAGGCGGACAGAAAAGCCTGATCAAATGACGGAGGAACCAACAGGGAACTCGAGTGCTTATACTTCAGTCTGCCACTACAGAAGCTCTTGAGTTTTTTTTGAGACACAACCCGCAGCCACACAAATTTAACTTACTATCAACTACCCACTTCCACTTTTTATATACAGATAATGAGAACATTTTAACAATTTGCTAACTGATCCAAGTCAAAACGGTATCAAGGATATGTAATATGAACGTAAATAAGGGTACCAAAATACCACTTAGGATCCCTACCCCAATGTTTCATTATATCTATTATCATTAATATTACATATAAATTTGTAATATTATTTTTGTATTATTATAATATTACATTTAATATAAATCAACCACCATGCTAACTTATCAAGAGAAGTCTCACTTAAGTACACACAAGCTAAATTACATGCTAAAGCTTTAATAAGTTGAAGGTTCTTTAAAAGTTCCAAATACAAGCAATAACAATAACAACAGTTATAACAGTTAAACAGTTATATATTTTTTTACTTCGGGGGACAACATGGTTAAGCACACAAATACTGTATATGCTTGCACCTGCTTAAAACGCACCTAGGCAACACACACATACCAAAAGCTTCAATGTCACACCACACTCTCCGCATGTCTTTTCCCCTTATTCTCATTCACCCTCTCTGTCTGGTAAGATCTTTAGCAGGTGTAAGCCTGTGACTGAAGCCCAGGTTCTCAAATCAATCACTTGAAAGTATTTTAAAAAAGCACATGAGAGCGCAGCGTCGCTGCCTGCCTGAAACACAACACACAGGTCCCGGGCTTAAGTGCTTTTCATGGTGTGTGTCGACATCTATTTCACAGTCTTCCTCATCTTAAAGCAGAAAAAGCTGTTTCTGTGCCCCATCATATCAAGAGCTGCCAGGAGAGGAAAAAGAAGAGAGAGGTTAAAGGTCAGAAACACTGATGGAGTTTCACTAAAAAAAAAAAACAGAGAAACACAGGGGCTGAGTTATGCTATAACAGAACTCTCACTGTGATTTTATTTATTAGTTTGCAGAAGTAACTAGTACATAGGATTATATTTTTAGAAAGAGGTGGTTTACCATCAACTTGCAAGTTAGTAGTACTTTCATTTAGGTTATAACCCTGTCAGTACATTGAAACATTTGCACATACAATGCCATTGTATCCTGCAATACCTCATGACATGTAAAGACTTTTGTATATCAAATTAGCATAGCATTACCACCTGATACCATCACAGCACGGCCACAACACAGTATTTTATTATGGCCAAAAATGTGTAACTAAAACATAAAATTGTTGGACTGGATCGGTTAGACCAATTTAATTTACCAATCAACCCTGACTCTCAATTTCCTTCTGTTCCTCCCTTCACCTGCCTGTTTATCTCTTTCTTTTCCTCCTCCTTTTTTTCACTCCTTCACTCTCCTCCTGCATTCCTCCTACAAAATCAATATCCTGCTGTAAAGCGCAGGGAGCTCCAGGGTGGAGACTGTTGTTGTCCAGGGCGTTGGAAGTGGAGCACCCTCCAGGGCTCTCCAATGGACAGAAAGTCAAGGACAATGTCCAGAGTGGACCTGATGCCTCTCTCTCCTCTGCAGGAAAGATCAATAAGCGAGTGAGGCGTTAAATTTCAGCGAGCAGGAGCGTCACGCTTGTTAGGCCCAGCTGAGTGATGGAGCATGCTCGCCCCGGTACGGAGTGTTTAAAGCAGAAACGAACAGGGGCTGAGATCCTCCGACAGTAAACAACTCAATAACATTTAAGCACACCAGCGTATGATGTTTTAAAAGCATTCCTGTCAACCTGAGCTAAAGAACATGTTTTTGTATGACGAATCATACCACATCACTCCACTGTAAACTGGCTATCTGGAAATCCCAGCGTGACATGCCAATTACTCCATTCTTAGTAGCTCAAAACATAAATCTGATCATTTTACCACTGCTGTCAGCTGTTCTGTCACACTATGAACCAAGACGTGGTATTGCTTGGATATTTTACAGTGTATGTGTTGAGACTAAGACTGCAAAGTTTTTAGGAAACTTAACAAGCATTTACAGGAATATGGAAATTATACCACAGAGATGTTCAAATAAGTGTTTATATGTGACAGTTTGTGAAAGACATTGGAAAGATTTTCAATCAACATCATAAAATTCCTGATCTCAACCCTAGTTGAGACTGATTCACAGTTTTACATTTCACAGCAGAATCTGACCTGTATGCATTACGTCTGATACACTCATTTTAAATTCCTCTCAAAGCATCATCTGTCACTGTGTCCTAATCTACAGCCCATATGAAACTCTGCTCATTCCCACTCCACTGCCGGACACAACACTCCCTCCCGTTTATATGATTTCTGAATAGAATCTGGGAGGACGACTTGTCTGAACAGATTCAGTCAAATCCAAGAGACAGTGCAGGATGAATCTGCCTTTTCTAACTCGTCAGGAAGTGATCTTGTTGCTTTATTTACTTCCCTTTTAGTCAAGGGTGAACAAAGAGAATATTCTACCAGGGGCTGAATAACCTAATCCTCTTTCCTCTCTCTGGCAGGAACTCGGGCAGTGACAGACAGATTAACACAGATGATGTTTGCAAACCCACCCATTTGAAAATGTAATTGCTGGTGGCATACTGAACCGTCTGCTTTAAGCACTTAAATTCATATGAGACCAGTGAAACAGAAGTGACATTAACACGATGATGCGTGTGTGTGGGAGAGTATTTGGGGTGTGTTTTAGATCCGCACGCTCATCAGTGAGCTGGAACACTGTTACTGTCATGTGCCCAGTGTACTGTGCCACTAAGAATTAGAGCCAATCAGAAGGCTTAACAGGGTGGAGCGGGGCAGGTCATGCTCCCAGGTTTTTAAAGCTATACAGGGGCAAGGAAAGCCATCATAGAGTGGCCTCACCCTATAAAACACTACACCTTCACATCTGCTGTGAGAGGGGGAGGTGAGGAGGTAGATACATTCATGATGTCCAGCTGCCACCTAGTGACAGTTCCCTGGCCCTCAAGTGTACCAGGAACGGGTGCAGATGAGAGCCCCGCAGCCCCATAATCACCATTATATTACTTTTTCTAACCACAATACAGATGATGGCAATGTGAATTTAGTCTCCATTTTATTTCTGAATAGTTTTGATATTCTTTCTATTTCATAACTGATAAAGTCAGCACTCTCAACAATATTTTAGAATAATTCAACTTTAATTCAATTAAACATATGGCGGCAGCAAAAAAAAACTTGTAATAATGTACTCCAGTCGGCTGTTGATACCAGGTATAAATAGGGCTTTAGATACACTTGTCATGTTTAACCTGGAACATGAGGCACGCTGTCCTGCAAGGGGCTCATGTCAGAAATCAGACATAAGTGTTTTAAATGAGACAGCAGAGAGATGAGAAAATGATGATAAGGTACAATGACATTCCCTTTAGCCTTTCTCTCAAAACGCTGTCCTGTGTCCCATGATGAAGATGGAGGTGTGGGTATGAGCTCTTTCACCCGCCTCTCATCATCATCACCACACACACACAAACGGGATAAATCACATTTGTGAGAGTAGGGATGAACTGTGTGTCAGCATGGGTCAGCCACACATTACACTCTCTTCAAAAACTATTTATCTTCCGTATTCTGTGGCTTAAGATAATTACTCCTACTGACCCACTTGACATCACATGACCAGTGGTCAAATGAGCCAACTGGATGGAGAGAAGTTTGTTATTATAGGCTTGTTGAGAGAGAAAGACGGTACTTAACCACACACCCAAAGCTGCACTAATACAATGGCCATCAAATGATTGATACTATACTAATTAATGGCTAGCATATTAAATCAAAATTTATAATGATACTCCAAGGTAACTTAAAAACTGTAGTACTATAGTACTTACTATAGTACTATAGTAGGTTAAATGGTTTTGTAATCCTATTACGTTGTGCAAATACCAAGTACTAAGATTGTTTGTTGATCTTAGCTGGTCCCAGTCTGCCACCAAGCTAGACCATCTTAAACCAGCTAAGATCAGCAAAGTCACCGAGTAAGATTTAAACCACAAGTCAAAACCACATTCAACATCCATTCTGTGGTTACAATTCTCTAAGTAACCCTTAGTTACGCAATCATGAAATAATTAAATAATTATGAAATGGTTTTCTCTCTGTACTGTCCAACTGTATTACTGAAGGCTCATCTATTGTGACATCAACAGCATCTTAACGCAAACGTGACAACACCTCAGAAACAGCTATTGGAGAGAAGTCAGGACTGTGTCACAAAGCAGGTATGGCGGGCCATAAATAAGAAGTCTCTGCTTCCTCCCCCTCTGAGCTGACACACAAGGTGCACATCTAATTAGCACAGGAGAAAACTTACTCCCAGCACACACACTGTACACACTGACTGCAGCCTAATCAGGTGTCACTGCACCGTTTGATCAACACCAGAAATGTTGTCACAAATATCCTAAGAGGGAGAGACAGAAAGAACGAGAGAGAGAGAGAGAGAGAGAGGGAGGGAGGAATAAATAGAGCTAATGATAAATGTAGGAGAAACAATGTGGCAGCCCATTAACTGATGCTCTCTCATTCTGACAGCATATGGAGAAGATGCAGATACTTTGGCAGACTGACATTGTGACATTACAGTTTTTTAAACATCTTCCATCTTCTAAATAATTGGAATTCAATTTAGGAAGCACTATTGACATCAGTAACAAAAACACGTCAGCAAAGCAATTCTAATTTAAATCACAGCTGTAAATTAGAATTTTTTTCACAAGGTACAGAGTTTATCTTCCTTAAAGACATTCACTTATCACATGATAGGAAAAGATGGTTATATAGTTTTTTAGAAAGTTATTTGCATTTGTTCCACCTATATGCAGTGTTTTCTTAACAAGTACCAAAACTGGCCTTCCTTTAAATCATAACAACCACTTACTATTAACTAGCAACAGCAAAGTAAGTCATTTTAAACTAAAGACCAAAAACTGAAAATCTAACACCCAAAAGATTTAAAGTTTATTTTTATTCAATGTTACCTACAGCTCTCTCTCTCAATTTCAATTTAATGTGCTTTATTGATAAAAACTGTACCTTTGTATTGCAAAGTATTTGCAGCTTAGCATATGAGAAATTCTAGTAACTAAAATATTTAGTATATAAAGTATTTTTATTTATTTTTGTTTAGTTTTTATTTATAAAAAAATGTATAAAAAAGTCTGCATTTTTAGTACAGACTAAAAGCAAAAAGATAAATAGTAAACATAAGTTAATAAACATTAACTGATGATGAGTTAATAAAGGCAAGTTATTACTAAACATGTCTATAATAGTGATGATGAATGAAGTTTAGCGATACAGACTAATAATCCCACACTGACCCTTACACAGTCCGAGACCCTCATCAAAGACACACACACTCTCCCTCTTTGGTTCAATCCTCCCCTGTTTACCTCTCATTTACTGTCATCCTGAATACATTAGTCAACTGAATGTTGAAAAACAGATGCTAGAATGACAGTCACAACACTTCCTCCCAGTCACCACTGAAACCCAGATTATCATGAATGAACAGGAGGGACGAAAAGATGATACATAAATTAATTAAAGTAAAAAAAAACACACACACAAGCAGAGAATTAAAGTTGGTACATCTGTCAGGGACTCAGCTCTCCTCGCTAATACCTGTGTTGGAACATTTATACCCTTGAAGTAAATGATCCGCTGTGTAATTGGCAGCGGAGGAGAGGAGAGAAGGATGATGGTGGATCCTGGAATAGCCGATAAGGAAACTCTCTTTCTTCTGAACCAGGAACAGAGAAAAAATACATTTAAAAACCTCGTCATTTAATCCCCATTGTCATCACAGAGCAGAGGACGCCATTACAAACAAAGATAGCGGCTGTCTGTGTGTGAGGAACAGAAGACTGTGTGTGTGTTGGAGAAACAAAAACCAGGGTCCTGGATTAGCTCAATCCATACATGCCGTCATTCAGAGGCAAGAAAGCCTGTCAGAATGTCAAACACAAAAATACACATACAGAAGAAAGAAAAAGTTAAACCAACTACTTGTGTGACAATGAGATTAAGCTCAAATGCATATTAGACGCATGCCTATAGATGTTCAAACAGTCAGCAAAACCTCCCTTTGTACGCGTCTTATGTAAAAAGGCTACAAAAGTATATAAATTGCAAACAAGTGCAGAAAGTATTATCGGAGGGCCAGAAAAAGTTAAAGTGGAAATGTGATAAACTGCTGAAAGACTTGCAAGGACAGTTCTCAATAAAATAAAAAGTTTATTTATTTTTGAAATTAGTATTGTTTTGTTGTGTCAACTATATTTCACAGCATCAGTATAATATTCTGGGATTGCATTCAATGCTACCAAATATTTTATATTTAAAGGTATCGCAGGCAATTTCAGAGATGCTAACAATAGCAATGTAGCATTGAAAGCATAAGACCCCATCCTCCCTTCAGAGTAATCTCCAAAGCCACGCCCCTTCAAATGCAAGGAGGTATGCAAATACATAGTTTGACAGGCAACTGGGATACCTTATTATTACGTTCAGCCCAAATGCATGACTGGACCTGCACCTTATATTATAAATGATATAAAAGATCATTTATATACATATTTATATACATTTACATATTTATATACATTTATTTATACCCTTATTCCTATCAGAATGTGAAGACGTTAAAGAAGCCTAATAAAAACAATTTATGGAAAGATTAGCTTCTCTGCCTTTAATATTTACTCAAATAATTGGCTACCTTTAAAAACTGTCATTAGGGTAGAATTTGTCTATGTTAAATGCTGCCTGCCGAGGCACCTTACAAGGATTTAATACAGATTTGAGAAAGGTCGTACTTTGTCAAACTTATATTTTATGAAATATTAGTAATACTGCAGTAAATACTGCATTGATGAAATTTGTCTTTATTAAAATACAACAAAAAAAATTGAATGGATTTATGGTTAGATGCTAAACTAACACACCTTTCAAATACCATGTTTTTAAGATGGGACATCTTCTATTCAGCCAGCCTTGTTACGTCTGCTCCTTATCACCATAACAACTGAACTTGAACCACCAACCCTGGCTGATCTCATCTAAATAAACAACAGTAGAGCTGAAAGGTCTGGCCTTATAAGAAAGACAAAGAGAGAGAGAGCAGGGGGTAGGGGTTGGCAGAAAAGTGTATGATAGACAGCAAAACAGAAAAGGCTTCTTTATGCAGCCCTGATCATATGGTTGACAGTAGTTTGGGGTGAACTTACAGCTGGATGACCACGGGCACAGAGTTAGGGTGCGAACGACAGCCAGAAAGAGAGAAGGAATTTTGACAGAAAAATTACGCCAAGCATACCAATGACCATTCAAAAGACTAGCACTAAGCCTGTGTGTCTGTGTGTGTGTGTAGGTTAAAGCAGAAGAGACAGTAATGAGAGGCCAGTCTCATGCATCAGTGACCACTCGAGTGCTCACACTTGCTCTCTCTTTCACTCCTCCTGCATCTCACCTTGAAACAAGAGCTTCACACACTAGACACCTGACAAGGTGTCACTTAACCTGTTGGCATGGTGAAGCCAAACAAAAGTTGTGATGATGTGAAAGAAAACATCAGTATTCCTGATGCAAATTGTCCTGATGCAATAAACCGCAAAATAAACGAAAACCTCTGATATTCTAATAAATACTGTAAGCTAATTAAGAGGGAAATGCGTTATTGTCAGAATCACCTTACAGAATGATCACAGAGTCAAGAGTGAATTACTGACAACATAAGAGCTTTTCTGAATCCTAACAAAAATCGTAACCTCAATATCAACCCGTGTGGATTGTCTTGTGAACTTCTCAATGTAAAGTGGCTTTGCAACAATTTGTTGAAAAATGTGGCTACAAACTACATTGGACCTGACAGCAAACCCACAGCTTATGTGTGAGCACTGTTCCTCATTTCCCATCTGAAGAGTGTTTAGTCTTACAGAAAACCAGCCATATTCATTTTAAAGAAGGGGAAAAAACAGGGTCAGAATAAACTAATAATAAATAATGAGTCCTGGTAGACCACCATAACCACAGAACTGCATGTGTTAAATCAACAAACAAATATTATAACAGCAGCAGAAGCATTTGAGCCATATAAACACCTTTGATCAAACATATTACCTTTAGACTTCAAAATAAATGAAGATGAACAAATTTACCCAGTACATGCTATGTCAGTGTTTCTCAATCAATGGGTCAGCCCAAAATGGGGCATCAACAAACTCCAAAGGGCGCCACAATATGACTAAGTATTTTTAAGGCAAAACAAACATTACAATAGGCTCAAACAACTAAAAACATCTGTGTATTTATATAATTAGCATCCTTCTAGTATATCAAGCTCTAAAATATTTTATTGGGAAGACATGTAGAGTTGGGCTTAAAATATTGTTGTGGACAATGGAGGGGACCGCACTGCACAATAGTGATGGCCTGTGTCTCCTGACAGAAACCTATTAAATACAACAATCTTTTGGAAACAATGTAATTCAACCCCCGGAATGTTTTATTCACCCACAAAATGTGTTTGCATACAACATTGTATTCATTCATTCAGGCTACTTGTGCTAAATTAACAGCAGCGGGTAAATGCATCAAATGCATGAGAACCCTCTAAAAGCCTGCCCCTCTAAACCCAATGCCTGTGTGTACCCACCCAGCAGTACACTGGCACGGCAGGATCTACATTTTCCTTTCTGGCACATGAAGACATAAACACAACCTACCAACTGGCACAGCTCTGGGGTACTGCCTCGTCCCCCATCCACACACACGCCAGGTGCTCTGGCCCACTTTCGCTCCCCTCATTTATAGCACATAACTTATGATGTACAAATTAAGAGTTAGTGTTTACAGGCTGTAGTGAAAGTGGCCTCCTGTAGATCGACTGAAAGAGGGACTTTGGACTGGCAATAGGAAGCAGATGTCGGGCAAAGGGCTGCCATTAGCTAGTTTTCCTTTACAAGAAAAGGTGAGCTATTACACAAGAAAATAAATTCACAAATAAACAGCAAAGAAGAGGCCTGCTGTTCAGGCAGAGGAGACAAGTAAATTAGTGTGTTTGATGTGTGCTTTATTACCTTATTGTAAAATCGAATTATTTTGGTAACTGTTTGTGATACATTTGTTTTAATATACTACAATATGAAAAAAGACATGAATACAGGCCATGACTGCGATGAAAAGACTGAATACAATTAGAACAAAATTGAACGGAAAGCCCTTAAAACTGAAGTGTTGATGTCTAGGTTACAAGGTCAATCTTATGTTTATTCAAAGCTCTTCTGAGCCAGTTCCATTGTTATTGATCATATTGATTATTGACAATATATCACCACTGATAAGCCAATAGTTGACAGACCTACCCCCTTCGTTTTATAACTGTCACGCACGCACACTGACAAACTGACCAGAAAACTGCTGAGTTTACATCATTTAGTCATGTTTCATGTGACAGTTGCAGGGTCAAAATTGGTAACAGTCAATTTTAATACTACTGTATGCATAATATAGGTCATAATTTAAAATATAGGTTATAAAAAATATATGAAATATACAAAGCGGTGGCTGTTCCTGTTACTCAGTTAGTAGACCATTTGGTCAGCGATGCAAAAAGTTGTGGGAATTGATTCCCAGGAAGCACATGTATTGACAAAATCTATAACTAATGTACTATAAGTCTGCCAATGCATAAATGCAAATTAATTAAGTAGGGTAGTGGTGTGTATTGTGTGTGGATTCCACATAACATTGTTGCAAATGGGACTGAGGCCTAGTCAACATATCTAGTACAAACTAAGTTCTATTCCATTTCCATTCTATTCCAAGCAGTCAACAGAGTGACACTGACTCCAAGAAAAGACTTGAAGAATCAGAAAGACAAAGACATCCAACTAAGAAGCTTGACATTGCCAGATCACAATCAGGTTATTTTTAATTAAAAACTGTTTCAAACCTGGGGTTTTACTTGCCATTTAATAGATGTGAATGTCTGCTTGGGTGTCTGCCAACTGCATAAATGTAAATGAAAACCTTTAAAGTAGTTCGTCCATAAACAATATTCAATGCAAATACAATGGGGAAGAATAACCATAAAAGTTGGTTTAAGGATATAGGTGTTTGTGTGTTAGCCCTTGGATGATATAAAGGTGAAAAGCTTCACAACAAACAAATCAACCTTAATCCACACATTGGATCAATGCAGCTGCTATAGGCCTCAGGGTTGCCTTATATTACTCCTCAAACTTCATATTCACTCATTGATTTGCTTTTCAGAATAGTATATCACTGAACTCCAATGGGAGGACAGACAGAGACTGGGGACAGGGTCAAGCACAGCTCGCACACACGTTAGCGTAATATTGATGTCCCAGCAGAAAGAAATGACTAAATATCCAGATCAATATCTAGTTTCCCTGCAACAGCCGGGCAACGAGGTGGGGAAATATAAATATACATCTTTATGACCGCAGAAGCCATCATAATGAGAGAGCTGAATGAATGTTTCCCTTAAGGTGAAGTGTTTGATTAGCAGAGGGCAGAGGTTAGTGCCGATATGCTGATGCAGGAAAACAAGACTGACGGCTTTGGCAGGGACAAGGCTTTGGAGAAGACAGCAGAGCAGGGCTGTGTTCAAGTAACGTCATGCTCATACAAGGTAATCGAGCTTTATGATGAAGCAGACATACATCTTTACTCTCAAACTTGAATATCACTTAAAGTTGTGCCAACATTGGTTACCGTACAAAGTAACAATGACACACAAATGAAAGACACACAAAAGAGGAAATTAGCCATTTGGACTAATTCTATTTTTCTGTCAAACACAGACTCCTTGTCTTCCCTTTATTATGTAAAATTTTGTGTCAAAGAAATTACAGAAAACAGAAATATATAACTATTTAATACGATAATAATAAATATGGTCTACTTATAAAGACAGTCATAAAGATGGTGCTGTATATTAGTTGGTAGGGCATTTTGTTAGCAGCACAAAGGTTTTGGGTTTACTTCCCAGGGAGCACATGTACTGACAAAAGTCTTTTTGGAAAAAGTGTCTGCCAATGCAGAAATGTAAATTAATACAGTAGGGTACTGGTGTGGTTTCCAAATAACACTGCTGAAAAATAGATTGAGGCCTAGTCAACAAATCTAGTAAAAACTAATTTGTGCTCAATTTTACTTTCTTTAGGGAACAAGTTCTATTCTATTTCAAGCAGTTTTAGTTTATTCAAGAGGGACATTCCTGAAGAGTGATTCTTTAATAAAAAGCTTAACTGTAAAAACCCAACGTCTGCGGAAACACCTGAACTGAAAAGCTTGACATTGCCAGATCACAATCAGGTTATTTTTAATTAAAAACTCTTTAAAACCTGGTGTTTTACTTGCTATTTAATAGATGTTTCCACAGGGTTATGGATCAGCCTTAGACTTTATTTACAGCTGTGGATCATTAAAGAAGACAGCAGCACACTCATCGCTCTGCTAAAACACAGACTAACAGAAACATAAAAAGGCTGAAGAGCAGATAATGTCTTACCTCTTAATTAAACAAACGCCTCTGCCTATATTCAATCACTTCACTTACTCTCTCTATCATAAAACAAAGGAGGCCTGACTAAGGGGACTCTGTCAGTCCCAGTTCTATAATGAGGACCGCCACACTAACATCCAATCTCTGGGCCTTAAATTACAGGCTCTGTGGGGCCTGGTGTAGGGCCTGTGGCTGTGGGTGGCAGGTTGTGGCAATGGTGGAAGGCCTGACACGGCATTGTGGCAGTAAGTAATACGCGTGTGGATTAGCGGTATGATGGCCTGATCAATACGGGCGGCTCCAGCCATTAGGAATGCAGCAGGAAACGACCCCCTATGGCAATAAAGCACGGTGTCCGCCTGCTACTTCATTTGCTGCCTCCATTAGTGTAATGGCATCATTATCAACTGTAGCAGTATTTTTTCTAACTCCCACCCTCCTTCACTCCATCCCTTTCCTCTTTTTCCATCTTTTCAGATGTCCAGACCAGAAGTCATAAGCCACACCGCATTACCTAATTTTGTTTTATTTTTCCTTCAACTTTCACATCACTCAGTCTCTGGATATAAATCTGCCCCTAGTGCAGCTTGAACACGGGTCTAATTATGTATTCCTGAGTGTGTTTTATGTGGCTGTCCGACACTGTTTCTCTATTATAGACTCATTAATAGGACGCAGGCATGCGGTGACGAACGGCGAGAAGGAAAAACGATAGGGGGGAGAAAAGCTGCTGATTACGCCGAAAGCAACACCACCTCCCGCTAAAACATCAGCTCCGACATGACAGCAGCTCAGCATTAGAACCTATAAATCGTTACCTAAACACTAATTTACAGAGGAACATTTTGTGGGAGAAATTGATTAATCAAGACTGGCTGTGTGGCCTCATAATCAGGCCTAAACTGAAGCTAGCTGTTAATTTAACAGAATTGCCAAGGGAAACACAAACCATTTTAATGAGTGTTCAGGAGTGAAATAGCCTAAACAGCTTGCTCCAGCAAACACACAAGCTGAGAAAGCCAATGAGCCGAGAACTCTCTGAGTGATAGGTTGAGAGGAGTAAAAGCCTCCAAACATCTGGCAACCCTCTGTAACTCCTGACATACGCTGCCGCTCTGAAATAATGTGCTTTCTTTTTTCTTGATTATTTATCTACTTAATTTTCATTGGATTTTTTTTAATCACAGCACATCACATTGCGATGCTAACGTGCCTAAATGCATTTATCAGGTAAGGTGTCAAAGGCAGAGACTGAGGCCAACAAACTTGCAAGTGTAAAAGAATATAACATGTTCAACAGATGGAAGAAGAGTAAGAGAGTACTTTACTAACTGTGATAAAAGAAAAATAACATGTAGGGCCATGCACCCACATTCCAATAATGGTCAAAGTGGCACTGGTAATTGAAAATTATTTTGTGAGATTTTTGTGGTTATCCTGGCAATGTTAATACCAAGAACTTTGATTGTCCAATACTCCTTCATCAAATAATATTACAAACAGAATTTTTGAAGTGAAGGCCATGTAAGGTCACTTCTAAAGGAATGAAGTCAGTCTTTAATGGGCTATTAGTCAACAGTCTCCCTCTTTAAGATCAGGCTACAGCATGACAATGTAAGTGGTCTTTTTATCATGCACATGTGGCACATATGGTTAGGAAATGCCTGGCAAAGCTGAACAGGGATTAAAAAACAGTTTTGAGATGGATAGTTCACAGGCTCTCTGATGACATCAATCCCAGTTATTGAACATAAACCCACATAAAGTTTGTTTAAAACAACAGTATAACACTCCTAACTTAAATAATTAATTAACATGTAGTGGGCCTCCATTTTGCATTAACAATGCACAAATACACACACCAACCATTCATCAAAATTGGCTGATATGGGCCTTCTACCCTCAGTATTATTTTAATGAAAGATAGACAGAAACCCAAGAGTTATCAGGGAAGCATGTCTGTTTATCTGTTCACCTGTCTGTCTGTCCATTGTACAGACTAAGAACCAGCTGGATCAAGTTCTTAAAAGCCTGAGAATCATCTGTTTTCTGTAGCAGCTGCAATAAACCAAAGGAACCACGTACTACATAGATTCCCTGCTGTCAAACACGATCCAAAAACATGCCATCAGAAAGAAAGAGGTGATCAAAACTGAACAGATAATAGACAAAGAAGAAAAAATAGGAGATCTTAAAAACAGGGAAATAAAGAGGGTCTGCTGACAGAACCATGCTGAGATAAACGGCTCATCTTTACTAACTAAACTAGCCACAAATCACATATTACCTTCATCTTAAATGCTAAAGAAATATCAGACTGTTGATGTTTTTGTTTCAAACCACAATGTCTGAACCACAGTCGAAAAACACAGCGTTAGTCTATGCAGTGAAATAACATGAACGAAGCATACATTGAATTTGTATTAATGTATAAACTAATAAAATAAAAACATGATTGCAAAGTGTTATGAAATTATTACTGTATGTGCCAGTATATCAGGGTCTGACTTACAGACCATATAAAATTGACATCTGGGTACTCTATAATCTAACAGGGGAAAACAACAGGTTTTGGTAACAACAGGAATTGTTCATGTTATTTTATGTCTCACACACGTGTCACAAAACAACAATTCACAACAAGCTCATGAATCGCTCATCTAGTCATTAAACCGGATACAAGACAGATTTAATCAATGAATTAGTTAATCTGGCAACGTAAAGCGCTTTACAAGTTAAACAAACACACCGAGCAGAGACACCTGAGCACGCTGCTTCTTTCTACTTCATTCATAAGCACCACGATTCAACCGATTCGGTTGTTGCCACACGACACATTTACAGCAAACTGAGCGCGTGACAATCACGAGAAAACGGTCCGGTAGCGCTGTGCTCGCACCCGTATGCCGGATAACGGTTTGCATACAGAGAAAGAAATCAAACGATTAACGGATGAAATCATCACGCGGGCACTCAGCAGCAGATGCGCACACTTCATATGAAAACACACCGCCAACCGGCGCGTCCAATACCGCCCCGGACACACTGAACGGTGTCTTATAAACTCCACAACTACATATAGTGCTTGGCGAACTGAGAGAAAACTACAAGCGATACCTTTCTCCTCTTTTCCCTCTCACTGTCATCCGATCTTTTCATGTTCCTGGAGTACTGTTTACGCTGCCTCGATTTCATTGCGCGCAGTTCTGGAAGATGTAGTCTTTATACTCTGCCTGTAGCAACGTGATTATCAGTTTGGTGCTGAAATGTAAAGTCATTGATGTTTTATTAATAATTTTGGATAGGTATGCCCGTAATCTTAAATTCGCCGTTTTATACGAATGGTTTATTTTAAAATCGTTGGCAAGAATGCGTTTAAGACTACATTTCCCAGATGCCCCGCGCCAGGAAAACCTTGCTTGTAATATGACTCAAACCGGAAATAGAATTAGACGAAACGCTTTGAAGTGCAGTCATTGCTTAGAGGTTGGGAGTAGATTTTATGTTTTAAATTAACCTTGATGTTCAAATAATTACTGTTTTAATAAATGTCAAAATATGTAATCTATAAATAATGTAATGTATAATGTATAGTAATGTATAAATACATGATGATGCGCTCTTCTATGAATAAAGCTCTTATGTAAATGTGTTTTCTGTAATTAATAGCCTCTGTGAGTGTAAATTATTAAGAAGTTAAGCATAATAATAAGTATAATAATACACCACATTGATGAGTTAAAACAGAGCAGTTTTGCCACTGTTAGTACTCTCTTGTGATTTACTCCTGTCTTCAATAAATGAAAATCAGAAACAGAGCTTTGCAACTCCTGCAAAAATAGCAATCGTGCTTTGAGCATATTCCAAAAGCTGTATCTTGCCAGGTCTCTTCCTCAACCTTTTCTATAGCTTTTGCCCAGGTGTTGTACAGCTGAAGATAGAGGGCCCCAAAGCAGGATATTATATTTTCCAAAAACACCTCTTTGAGCTGTAATAGAATATGTAGCAGCATTTGTGTATGACATAGACATAACCCCCTCTGAGCATCTGAGGTCAACAGATATCTCATAATGTATTTGAAGCGGTGTTGAAAAGCGCACTGCTGGTCCCCTGTTTCAGCAAAGAACGAAAGGACCTGGTCTGTGAAAGATATACAGGCCCCAGCTCCACAGAGGAGCAGGGGGGTATTAAAGGTTTAAAAACACCTGCTATGTATTAGCATTACAGACTTTGATCAGTGTCTTCATTAGACTTCTTTGTAATCTCTCTTCTTTTATGATAGAGCCGACCCAGGCGAGCCTGGTACACAGATTGAACACATGTGTTCTTTTCACCTGTCTTGTAAAAAGCTCAAAGCACTCATACTTTCAAAGATTTCAGTGTCTCTGTCATCTTGTTGCAATAAACAGGAGGGCTCTTTTGATTCCTATTTATAACCTACATTTCCGCCCTTCTCTTTTAGCTTTGGAGGGAAATATGTTTGAAAAATACCTTAAGCAAAGTAGCTCCATATGTATATAAGAGCATAAGCACATGTGCCTATGGGGGGATGCTATTATAAGTGAACAAAAAGGAAATTCTTATTCTGTCATACTTTTTTAGGAAATTAAGTTCATGTCTGTTTATGCTTTATGTCTGATTCACATGCAATCAATCAATTAATGTTGTGTGTGTGTGT